>JASDQU010790261.1:236096-253723 GCA_032191745.1 Picea mariana
TTTCAGTTAGCTTTCTTTCTGTTTTATAAATACAAAAAGACAAAAATAGATCCTTGGCTGTCTTAGGGCAGCGAACATATCTGTTTCACATGTTTTAATCAAATCTGTAATCTGTCCATATTGTACATTTGTGAATAGAGAATGATCATAACTGACAATTAAGTAGTTGATTTAAGTTATTATAATCGTAGTTAGTATATTGTATATATAAGTAGTTAGTAATTCATAGTTAGATTAGTATAGTTAAGTTAAATTTGTTTTATTAGTTTCTAGTTTCCTCTAATTTAGTTTGATTTCTTTTATTTAGATAGTTAGTTTGTTTTAGTATGTTTTATTAGTTTCTAGTTTCCTTAGTTTAGATCACTTAACTTAGATCAACTTTTCTCTTTGGTTTCCTTAAGAGACCTCAGAGCGGCCAATGGAGTCATTAAACTCGTCAGGGTGGTCCATACCAAATGGCTTGGGTTATTTAGACAACCCCGGACCGGTTCCACTCTCCCAGTTGACGGACGGTCAGTTTCGCCCGTCAACACCGCTATAATAATGGTACTGAACTCTTAACCTCATTACGCCAATCAAACTCCACCCATATTTCATATCACATTCATGAGTGGATGCTTCGACATCGATTAATCAAAGACACAATCTCGAATCAATTATTAGTTGATTGGTTCACCAAGTCTCTTTTTCTACCTATAGCTCGAGATGTCTCCATGGCAGGCATCATCACCAAGGAACAAGCCATCAGAAGAGCCCAATATTTAAACTTGGTATACTCTCAATCGAGCACGTTGTATGACTTGATTCCCCATGCTCCTCGGTCGTCGAATGATCCAACCAAACTTGCACCTGTACCCCATGTCGATGGTACGATCAGTCACGTTTCTACTAATACGTCTGGTCAAATGACTGGGCAACATATCCAATCAAATAAATCTACCAATCCTAGCTCATTTTTCCATACAAGCACTCCAACAAAGCCCCCTACCCAAACCTCCGAGGTTAATTCGGTGCAATCAACCACACCCAAAAACCTGGAGCAATCTGGAGGGAAAAAGAAGGGTAACAATAATAAGGAAATGAAAAACTCTTCTAAGCAGTCGGGCCCCAAGACACAAGAAAACAATGTTGAGGGTAAACCTAAATGAAAGGCCAAATATCCTTGCATGATTTGTAAAGAGAATCATTTCACCAAATATTGTCCTCGTCTCGCAGAAATCCATCAATATCTTGAACGAGGCCCATCCTCTTCTACACCTGTAGTATTAACAAATCCTTTCCCCCCTAGAAACAACAATTGGTTGTGCAAATTCAACCACCCCCACCTGGGGGAAAACCCGAATCCTCGTCTGTAAACATCTTGACAGTTAAATTTGTGACTATATCTACTAGAGCCAAGAATTATGATTCTCTAGAAGGTGATTCTTTACCTAAATATTCCCCCACATCTACACCACTTAATGGCCCTCTCACACTAGAGAATCCATCTATCGAACCTGTCTTACGCCCTCCAAAGGGAGTACTTCATCGTACTACTCATAATCCTAATGCTCAAGAATCCCAACACTACAGTATAGTAGAAGATCTCGCCCAAGCCCTTTGCGCCATGTCGACACTTGAAGTACTGCAGTCCTACTCCACGCAGCATAAAGCTTTATTATCATCCATTGGTGGAATTGACCCTACAAAATCTAATGTTATTTCCTTCGACACAAGTTGCAATGATTCTTGCCTATCACACAAATTAGCATTACAAATCATTGTCTGATCTCTTAATAAAAATTTCTTCCGAATAATGCTTGATGAAGGCTCTGCAACTTGCATTATGTCCTTGACATGTTGGAAATTTCTTGGTTCTCCTCAACTTACCACATCAGAAACCATCCTGAAAGATTTTGACGGTCATTTTTTCAAACCCAACGAAATTGTTCGCTCATTACCCATTGAACTCAAGGGAAAAACCGTTTCAATATAAGTCGAGGTAATTGATGCCACACTCGACTATAATTTTATTTTAGGTTACACCTGGTTTTATGCCATGACGGCTATTGCGTCTAGTGTCTTTCGGGTTGTTAAATTCCCCCATCAAGGGAAGATCATCATTGTAGACCAACTCGACTTTTATACCTCAAATGTACGAATAAATCCTAATGAAAATGTCCCTTTTATATGAGATTATTTGTCAGGATGTGAAAGCATCCGAGTCAGCATATACCCCTCGTTAATGGGGAATTTTCCCCTACCTCTACTAGATTTACCTCCAACCGTCTCCATAAATATGATCTCCGCAGTTTCCAAAACACCCATCGGTCGCAATGACCCCTGGGTAATCCCTCACCCATCTAATATGGATTCTTATGGAGACACTATGCCACTCTCACCAATCGATATGGCATATTCATTCATACAATCGACGAAATAATCTTTTGATTCTCATTCTAGTATTCTATTGGATGAGGAACTAGATCTATTTTTCTCTCCCTCTTGGGTTACCAACATTTCACCATCCCATGGCTTTCTCGACATTGTCCTTCTTTCAGACAAATCTATTATGGAATTCATGACTTTACAAGATAAACCTTGGGATGATTTCCATCATCGATCCTCTTTCATGCCCATTGGAGAGAAGAAAGAGACCCAGATACAAACCCTTGTTTCAACTAATATCCAAGATCCATCCCTTTTACCTTCAACATCATACCTTGTTTTATCTGAAGGTAATTTGGGAAATATTTCCAAAACGATTTCGATTGACATTTCAGTTAAACCTGGGGTCGTGGAAAACATCCATATAGGAAAAGATTGTTCCCCTAAAGAAATTCAAACTTATACTGCCCTATTTAAATAATTTCATGACATATTCTCCTGGTCATATGAATAAATGCCAGGTATTGACCCATGAATTGTTGTACATGAAATAAAAACTTACCTCGGAGCCCGTCTAGTTCGACAATTGCTCCACCCTATTCATCCAAAAAAAGTTGTAGCCATTAAGGCAGAAGTTCAAAATTTATTGAACAATGGTGTTATTTACCCCGTGCCCTTAACTGAATGGGTGTCCAACATCGTACCAGTTAACAAAACGCAGGGCACCATCCGAGTATGCGTTGATTATAGGGAACTCAATAAGGCATGTCCTAAAGACAAGTTACCTACCCCCTTCATCAATTGTATCATCGATGATTGTGTCGAATGTGAAGTCATCTCATTTATGGATGGCTTCTCCAACTATAATCAAATTGAAATTACTCTGGAGAACCAACACAAAACTGCTTTTATCTGCCCATGGGGAAATTTCGCATATCAAAAGTTACCTTTTGGTCTTAAAAATGTTAGTGCAACATTCCAGCGGGCCATTTCCTACACTTTCCATGACATTAAACATATCGTACATCCTTACCTCGATGAGCTCCTTGCTCGATCTCCCAAGAGGTATGATCACGTAGATCACCTACACCAAATCTTCATCTGATGTCGATATTACAACATTCGCTTGAACCCACACAAATGCATTTTTGTTTTGGATTCTAGTCACTTACTTGGTTTCATTGTATCTAGGTATGGGATCAGAGTTGATCCCCTCAAATTCGAGGCAATCATCGAATTGCCTCCTTCTAACTCTGTCATCCAAATTCAAAGTTTGTAAGGGAAAGAAAACTTCCTTAGACGCTTCATTTCCAATTATGTTGAAATCACCAAAGGTTTCATGTGTTTATTAAAAAAAGGGTGTACCTGTTATTTGGGATGAACATGCCCAACGATCTTTTGATCGTTTGAAGCAGGTTCTCACATCTCCACTATTACTTAAATCCCCAAATTACAATAACAATTGCATCCTATAGATGGAAACCTATGGCACCACCATGGGAATGGTATTATTCCATATTGACGATCAATACAACAAACATGTTATTTATTATCTCAGTAAGGGCTTAGTTGGTGTCGAAGTTCGATATCCTTACGTTGAGAAGTTGGCGATGGCAGTTGTATACATTGTCCAACGATTTCGACATTACATTCTGCTTCGAACTACCACTATTATCTCTTATACAAAACCGAATGAAATATATTTTTTCACACCAGATATTGGGGGGAAGATACTCTAAATGGATCGTCATGTAACAGTTATAGGAATTTGATCTTGAATTCTCCACCTACAAATCCAAAAAATATTTTATTTTCATAGAATTAATGATTGATCTTCCCTAGTCCTTTGATGAATTTGTGGTCCAATATTTGTTACCTGATGAATCCTTGTTTCTCATTGACTCATCCAATCCTTGGTATGGATACATACTAATTTATTTCCATACCCAGTGTTTCTAGCCCAATATGTCTAAAGACAACCGTCGTTGTATTTTCCATCAGTATCGAAACTATCTCATCGTCGGCGATACTCTTTATCGTCATGGAGTGGACATGGTGCTACGTCGATGTGTCATCCATTCTAAAGTTGAATGAGTCCTAAATGACTGCCACTCCGGAGCATGTGGTGGCCATTTGTTTGGGTTAGCCAGTGCCTAGAATATTTTTCGGGTAGGCTATTTTTGGCCCACAATTTTCAAAGATTGCATTAATACGGTACAAAAATTCCACCCTTATCAAATATTTTCTAAGAAAATGCACGCTCACCCCGCTCCTTTACACCTCGTCATTACAGTCGACCCATTCGCCAAATGGGGCATCCATTTTACCACTTGTAAACCCCCTTCTGCCACCGGTCATAACTACATTATTGTGGTCGTTGATTATTTTACAAAATGGGAAGAAGTTATGCCCACCTATTCTAACGACGCCAAGATTGCTGCCTTGTTCGTATTCAATCACATCATCGCCCATTTTGGTGTGCCCAAATCCATCATGATCGATCATGGGTCACATTTTTGCAATAGCATGATGATAAAATTGTCTACTTTGTTGCGTTTTGACCAAGAACACTCATCTCCTTACTACCCTTAAGAAAATAGTCAAGTTGAGTCCATTAATAAGGTACTCAAAACAATTCTCCAGATAATGATGGAAAACATAAATCCAATTTCCATTTAATGTTATTCCCGACTTTATGGGCATATTGTACCTCGTCCAAAACAACCACTGCCTTCACCTCGTTCCAACTTGTCTATGGTTTGGAGGTTGTTTTACCCATTGAATGGGAAATACCATCCCTCAAGCTAGTTGTAGAACTCCTACCCGACACTTCCGTCAAAGAAGAGTGACTCTTATATTTATCTCATCTTGATGAACAACGTCATGAAGACATCATGTCCAATGAGTCTCATCAAAATCACGTCAAACATCAATACGATCAAAAAATAAGCTCGCGAACCTTCTCGAAAGGCGACTTAGTTTTGGTCTACAACCAAGGCCATGATAAATTAGGCGCAGGTAAGTTTGAACCTTTATCTCATGGCCCTTATATAATTATGTGAGTTCTTAAAAAAGGAGGATATGAGCTAGCCAACTATCAAGGAAACTCATTATCGGAGCCCCGCAACGAGCTCTACTTGAAAAAGTACTACGCATAAGCCTCGCGCTATCTAGTGCTTTTGTATCATATGTATTATAGTATGCTATGGTTGATTTTGTTTTCCCTTTATGTGACAGTCTTTCTCAATATGCTTATCCTACTTAATGCTTAAGTTGCAGATGTTTTCATTTCCCTCACCCTATTTTGGATACGCATATGGAGCTAGTCGCACCTCCCGGAACATCGCTTTCATTGCCTGGGTGATTATTTCACTCACCAATGATGTAGTCATCTTTGGGGGCATCTATCTAGGCCCTGCAATGAACAATGTTGCATAATACAATGTCATCATTGAACTTCTAACTGAAGCATCTGCTCTGGGTATACGTCACCTGATAGTACGCTTAGATTCTGAGCTCATCATTTCACACCTCAAATCAACTTATTATATTCGACATCCTATCATTTTTTGAAAATTTTTAAGGGTACAACTCATGGAACGATCATTTCATTTTATCACTTATGAACATATACCAAGACAATTCAATTCTTTAGCTGACTCACTAACAAATTTTTCTTTGAATTCGAATCTACTTCATTAAAAAAGAATCACATTAAACATTCATTGTATAAACCATTTCATCACATATATATAAGCAGAAATCACAAATATATATATATATGGACATATGACTTTGTGATTTCCGCTTATATATATGTGATGAAATGGTTTATAAAATGAATGTTTAATAAAGTGTGTCCAAAAAGTATCCAAAACCAGTATAACATAACAAAATTGGGCTTTCCACCCATACATCCGCAAAAAAAAAGGCATCAGAAGTCCATCACTAAAGAGCACTAGTCGTCACGAGGATCCCTCTGGTCATTATAGCAAATGAATGCTCGTGTGACCTTCTGCAGAAGGCACCCAAACCGGTTCCCCACACCTACTATGTTCCTCTGCATACGCAAAGGTATATCATCCATATGTGGCACTGGAATGCCCACAGTCAAACGCTTGAGATTCTCCTCTGCATCAACTCTCCCACCATGTTGTTCTCTACCAATACTAAGTTGTTCACCTCATTTATTCAATGGCGACATACCCATTGGACATGTTGGTGCATAATCTTCCCATCAAAAATTATTTGTTATGTTATAGACACAAAACATTTATATATCGTAAAATCACAAAAACATTAAAAATACCAATATATATATATATATATATATATATACTAAAAAATTATCTTTCTTACCGAACTCATCACTAAATTTTTCCCCCTAGGAGAGAACCATATCTGGATCATCACAGTAGTCTACACCATGATATGCATAATCATCTATTGCCATTATTTGGCAATCCCACCATCGGAAAAAAAATTTCAAACTGGAATTGTGTTCCTCCCCCAAGTCGGGATAGTAGATATGTCCATTTCTTCATAGACAGATCTCTATACCCATCATCTGAAATCACATACCATGGACATGATGAAGGCACTCACTCAAAGAAGAAAGATAATAAAATGGATCTATAACAAGATTTCTTTTGTCGACCCAACCTGCACTTGGTCAACCAGTCCTTCATGTTTTCCAACACTGCGGCATATCAATTATATACTATAGGGGACAAACTCATCATTGCATAATATACTTGGCTCCTTGAAGCCAATTGTAGCCTAGTACTCCTTGCAGCCCAGTCCTCCCTATCGCTCGTGTAATGGTGAGTAAAACAGTGCATAAGGTCAAGTCCACTACCTGACTAATTGGCAGCTTATTGTTTCTTTTATGCATACTCAAGTAACAATAGTGTGCCACATATTCATCTACCCACTCTCCACCACCCCTCTTTCCACCTACCAAAACCACGGTGGCACCATGACAAAAAAATCTCATCATAAAATATATATCCTCCATCTCCAAGGTTAATACCTGGTCTCATACCACAAAGTGTTTCCGATCTGCATCCCACATATCAACCAACTTTTGTAACATGGTTGGTTGAGATCGCATGTTTTGAAAAAGGAAGAATTTCAATAAACCACATTTTCTCAAAGCATCTAGAGTGGGAGGATCATCCATTGTAGCATTATCATTCACTTCATGTTCACGTTCTCTCCACTCCAACATTGTTGCTCACACCTTCCATAGACACCAAAAAAATTTAGAACCCATTTACATAAAAATATTCATAAAAAAAATTGCAAAACTGTCAAAAAACACACTTGGTCACAACCCTCATGAGCAAACAGGGCTACCAGTCGTGACCCCTTTGTTTGATCGCAATCACTTTTGGTCGACAATGCGATCGATCATGACCATACTGGTCGGTTGCCCCTTAAATCTATCATGGACACGACCGGTCATGTATTCCTCCTTAAGAGAGAGCGACCAAACCATTTGGTTTCACCCCGCAAGGAGGCCAGTCGCGACCATGTAGACTCCAAAATTTCGAGGCTTTCCATTAACAAAAAAATTCATGAAATACAAAAATACAAGATGGGTTTTGTAAGTTGAGGTCCAACCTGTTGTTTGTTGGTTGAAAGGTGCAGGATCCGTGGTTCTATGCTCCACAATCACCACTCCAAATTTGGACAAGAAAAGGTCTCTCCAAACTTTCACCAAGGTAAATGGGTAAAATGAGGTAAAAACACTATTTTTAACCCATATATGACTTCATTTTAACCCTGTTCACACTATAACTAGCTCTTTTTCTTCATTTTTGGCTATTTATCATTTTTTTTCTCTTGGGACCACATAATAATCCAATTTTCGTCAGGGACACTATCAACATAAGCTATGGAACCATTCTATGGAGTTTTTTTAAGCTCTTTTTCAACTCCTTAAAAAAGAAAAGATCGTCGAGTATGCTTGTCTTTTCACACTAGTATCATGGATTTGAAAAGACGTCCACCTAGTATACATTTACACCTTTTTTCGGGCCAGATGTACTATTTTACAAAAAAGGATCTCATCATAGAGAACTCTTTAAGCTCTTTTCAAACTTGTTAAAAAATGAAAATACTGTCAAGCAATCTTGTTGTCTTTCACGCTTGTTAAAGTGAATTAGAAAGCACGTTTGTTGAGCGATAGTTTGTCTCTTTTTCGGTCTCAACATACTATTAATGAAAAAGGAAAATACTATCTATTATGGTCAGGAGAGTTCTCATAGGTATTATTTTATACTTTTTTGGACCATGGACACTAACTTTACGAAAAAGTCCCTTCTAGAGTTTTCTTTACAACCTTTTCAGACTCTCTAAATATGAAAAGGCCATCGAGTTTACCTTCTTTAGACTCATTAAACTTTACATCGAAGGACCCACTCATTGGACCGAACCCCTCCTTCCTCAGTGATCTGAACCCAGGGGTGATAAGTTTCCAATAATTGGTTGTTTCTGTCACTCCTTTAAAAGGGTCAGTTATAGATCGTTTTACTTGAGTAATGTGCAATTAAAGGTAAAGTTGAAGTCTTATGCACTTGAATTCGAAGTGAATGAAACCTCTTTAGTTTTCCTTATGTGCGATATGTCATTCTTGCATTTAACATCCTATGTGAGGAAATTCATGGAAAAACAACATAAGAACATAATACACATAATGGATATGACACTTCCCTTGATAACGGAGTTCACCCGATGTGGGCTACCTCTCCGGGTCATGTTCCAAATCTTGACTGCTTTATTCTCCTCATTGTAATGGTGTCTCTCCTTTACAATTTGTAATGCCAAAGTACCTTTTCGATGACGGCAACAAGTGATCAGGAATGTATACAAGCTTCGGAAGTTCTCATACTCATGAGGCATCCATGATGCTGACATGGGCATCATTCCCACATACTCAATACATAAAAAGAGGAAGAATAAAGATGATCCCCATCAACATGGAGCCATCAAATGCCTTAGATATGTTGCTCATATCCAAGCATAAATATGCAGCCCATACAAAAATCCTGAAACTACGAGATTTAGAACTGCTTCATTGGCCACTTATCATGCAAGTGCCACAATTTCTCTGTCACATGTAACTGATTGTTTTGATGTGAAATAAGAGAAAAAAAGAATAGATAGAAGGAATAAGTTGATCTTGTTTCTTTGTTGCAGCCTCTCTATGCTCCTTCAAACCTATATCACGCATGTTATGCTGCAACATTTAAGGACAAAACAACATAATGAAAAACATGCTTACATTGGCTTCTCCAGAACTTAACTTGCTAATCTGAAGCTCTGTTGCAAAAACAAACCTTCTCATTGGATTTGCATCGTTGAATTACATAAAAATGACTGTCAAATTGTCTCCATCTGAGTCGGACACTTTCAGGCCCAAGAGACACCTCTGCCTCGGTTACTGTGTCACTACCTCTGCAATAAATGACTCATTCTGGAGTTAATATATAGAATCACTGCTCATATAAGAAAAATAATACCACCACTGCGTTCGTGGTGTCATTTTACCTAAAAATGATTGTCTCCATGCCTAGATCTGAGTCGGACACTTTCAGGCCCAAGAGACACCCTTGCCTTGATTTGAGTGCCACTGCTCCTGCAAAAAATGATGAAAATATAAAAAAGAATGCCAAAATCCATAAAAGTCTGTATGATTCCATATGGGCGCACTCAGTCTCACCTCTCGTGTGCTCTTGTTGTTTCGAACTCTGAACCGAAGGGCCCTTATACCAAAATCCAGGTGGTTATGCCATAAAGAGAAGGTTTGGTGTATTGGTTGTGGTGGCTAAGTTTAGGCAGAGGTCTTGGGGTCGAATCCCATGTGCCTCCCCATTTTATCTTATGGTTATAACAAATCTGGTGGCTATGCTAAAATTGGCGGACAATTTACAACAGTTTTGGTGCGCTCTGCTATATTTAGCGAGCGACCACTAGAATGGTGGAATGGCTATTTATAGCGGAAAATAGTTGGCTGGAATGGAGGATTAAGCCCCTAGACTGGAGGTGGATAATGGTTGTGTGGGCGCAATACATATAACCAAGCGTTGGGCCGAAGGCCCAACCCCTTTCCTTTAGCGCCCATATGAAACATTAATTTTAAATAATGTTTTTGCCATATAATAAAAAAGGAATAGGTATTGGTGTAATGGTTGGTGCGGATTTGTGAGGCCTTTGGGATAGTGAGAGGCCATGAGTTCAACTCCTACGGAGTCATATAACTTTTGGTCCTGCCAACCATTGGAGGGGTGCCACGTGGCAACCCATGACTAGGCCACATGGCACCATATAATTTGTCCACAACACTACCACTTGTCACAATCTGATTTTCCCATGAAACTGACACATGTCATCACCTAACTTCCCCACGTGTATGCCATCCTTTCCACATCATCCCATGCCAACTCAGTTGTACAGACATGACACGTGTCACCCTTGCAGTGGTGCCACATGTCACCTTGACTTTTGACCAAGTTTGACTGAACTTTGACCGCTTATAACTTTTGATCTATAACTTTGTTTGACGAGTCATTTGTGTCATTAGAAATCTTGCGACGTGCTCTTCGCGATCATTCCATTTTTACTGAGTTTTGGGATCTTTGAATTTTTGCCCTTTTTCTACCTATTGAGGCCATTATGAGCCTCCTGGGACACTTCTGAAACTTCTATGATGTTCCCTAGATCCATCTGGATCACTCAAGTTTGTTAATAATATGTTGAGGGACTCATCGCTATATGAGCTATTTCGAGAATATGTTATCCTCCTCCAGCTCATAAAACTAGAAAGAGGTACTCACCAATCATGGTGGGGAATTTTTAGAGGGTTTTTTCGTCTTGTTGTCTTCATTATCTGGCAGTTGTCATTACTTTGAGTTTCCCTTGAACAATGCACATGTTCTATCACCACATACAATATTCAGGTTATCCATTCTCTCTCATTGACCACCATTCCCATCATTGTGTCATGTTCCACTCACTTGTCCATGAACAATTATTATGGTCTTCATCTGAGTTATTGTTGTCGAGTCAAGTCATTTGTCATGCATACTTGTTCAAAGGAAGTTATACCTATGTCAAGCACCTATTGTTCTATTATGCTTGTTTAGCTACATCATCCCTGTGTCAGTCGTGCTCCATTATTATCATTCTCACACCATCTGTATTTACATGTTTCACGTCGATTGATAGGGGATACATCAAGGCCCTCCTTCGACGAACTTCACCCTGTCAACTACAGCTCATTATCCAGGATTGAAATCTAGAAACACTTCAGTACCCTGGGACTTGCAGACATCAGTTGCAAGTCTCCTTGCATTTTGACAGTGGGTTTACATCATTGACTCATGTCGAATGAATCTACGAGTGTTCGACTTCAAATCCTTTATTCACACTTCATAGATTGTACTCGGTATCTTGGGTTCCATCATCATCATCGGTGGACTCCCTCGTGTCTGTTAACGATATACATTATTGACCGGTAATCAGGTTGTTTCTACCATGCTCGACTTCAACTCATTTATTCCCATGTCGTAGAATCATACCATTTGATTTACAGACGAAGACCTTGGGGAAGATTACCCTCTTGTTAAATGATATTATTTCCCAAGATGCGATGGAGAATATTCATGATTACTTCACCTATTGCTCACTTCTTTTTGTGTCGTTACATAGATCCACATTTGTACTTGGTCGTGGCTATGATTTCACTTGCATTTTTCATGGATCCACAGTGTATAATTTCGTGGCCATGAATCGAGTCATGTTTTTTTTTTTTATGGATCCACAATGTATTATGTTGTGGTCATCACTTCTATCATGCATAGATCCGCAGTGTATTTATGGCAGCTATGATCTCATATGTCTTACCAAGAATGGGAATGCCCACCTTGAGGATCTTTTTCTGCAGGACTGGCGATGCTCTTCTCCAAGCTTCTTTTCCCATAGCTCTACACCTTTTATTGGTAAAGTATTTCGGCCATCAAATACCTCTTCTGACCTCACATTTTTGGGGGAAATTGTTATAGCGTTATTAACCCCCTAAATCTTGGGACATCATATCCTAGAGGTCACCTACCCAATTCATCCACTTTCATCATTCCCCCCCCTGAGTTTCTTGCCTAATTTCCCTTTGGTCTCACTTGTCCTTCCTCAAGCTTATGACCGAAAGGGTTGGTCGCCCTTTCTGGATTGCCAAGTCACGACCGGGTCGTTCTGTCTGTATGCTTAGATCGCAACCGAGCCTAGAAGCGCTGTTTTTTGGACTTGGTTACGATGGATGATCCTTTACTCTGATTTCTCGGGATTTTGTCTCGAGAAGGCTTCCATTATGAGCTTGAGGATATTATCCTATTAACCATATGGCCTTATCTCTAAATCCCTACAAGAACCAATCCATTTCCATGGGAAAAGGGAGAAAGAACTAGCAAGGTTACTCTGGCATTTTGGTGGCAAAGCTTGGGAAAGGAGCTTTGAAGAAAGACATCTCTTCAGCTTACACCTGTAAGGTGTAATTTTGATTACTTGATTAATAGAAGATATGCTAGATGGTTCCCTCTAATTGATTGTTCATGTAAGTTTGTGTGTTCATTCATAGAGAATTGATATATTTGTATGTTATGACATATTATCAAATTTAGAAGCATCATTTGTTTGTGTCCTTGTTCATGCCTTAGGTATAGGAAGAACCTAAGGGAGCTCATCTCCTGCAGGGGATAAAATCCCTACAAAAACTTAGGATTTGTCACATGTAATAAGGGTCAAGGTTGTCCTTGCATGGTAAAACTTAGGAAAATTCTAATATTAACTTATGTTATAATGTTGCTAGAAGAGATCACTTGGTGTGCATCACCGAATGAATTGTAAATGGGTTAGACACACCACAATGATTGGGTACCTTGCATTGGGATCCATGTACATGCATCAGGGGTGGAWTTTGTGCCTTGAGATCTATGTACCATGCCTCAAGATTCATGTACTCACCTTGGGATCCATGACTCTACATTGGAATCCATGTTTCCATCTTGGGATCCATGTAATATATAAAGACATATCTATCTATAGTGGGATMTATGCTATTTTCATTAGGATCCATGTACTTCATTGGGATACATGTCACCACATTAGCATTTGTGACAATGCATTTGAAAATGACAAGGGCTTCACAGCATCATCATGTGCCACATGGACCATTCCTAGAAGGTGCACTTTCTTTCTTGGACCATTTATGGAGGTTGTTAAGGTGGTTAGAGCACATTTTTTTAGGGTGGTCAACTTCAAGGGAAATTATCTTTTGAAGGAGTACCTTGAAGTCCACCAAATCAATGCCATTAGATGCAAAATGACCACATGATTTCTAAAATGTTGTCATAGTATAATATTGGGAAAAAATGGCATAGTTATGGCATTTTTAAATCTATCGTAAGAAAAATATTATCACATTTTGACCACTCGACATCACACTTGATTCCACATGTGTCGGTTGTTAGAGCATCTTATGGAGAACAACTCTTCTCTTTGATTAGTCCACTCACATGTTGGAGTTACTTGAGGTGGTTTTTCATGATATATGATTTTATTTTCTCGGGATGGTTTTATACCATGGTTTTGAGGGCGTCTCTTGTATTTACCCATAGTTTGGTTGGAGCACTTTGTATTAGCTCATGGTTTTGTATTTGCAAATGGTTTCACCCATGTTTTTGTGAGGCAGATCATCTATATAAGATAGTTCTCTTCTTCATTTGTATTTGTTGGAGAACAATGAGAAGAAGCTAGTCTTTCCTTACATAAGCTATTTTTTAGTCTTGTTTATCTCAGGTTTTTATTCTAGGGATATGTATTGGAAAAAATTTTGTCTTTTCATGTATCTTTGAGGAAGGAGATGTTACAAGAACATGGAAGAGAAGCATGCCATGTTGGAGGAGTATTGTAAGGTATAACTACCTCTAACTTACCCTCTTTAATAATCTATGTTTAGGATTTAGAGCACTAAGCTTGGACATCTATGGATTATAGGTTTTTGCTTTAGGGCTAGCATAGAGTTCATCTTGCAGCACTTGGATGTGGATTCTTAAAGGACCAATCCCCTTAAGGTGTTTGATATTTTTCAAAGGGTTTTAAATTGATGCCCATAACATAATCCTTCTTGGTACATGTGACTTCAATACTTGAGTAAACCCCTTCAAACCAAGCAAGTGAATCCATACCCAACCAAGGTAGGCACTGGTCTATTTTTAGACTTCCCCAACCACAATCTTTGAACTTTTCTTCTTTCATTTTTTTATTTTTTTTCAAGAAATCTAGGGTTTTAACTTTTAACTTTCTATATCTATAGATCTAGATTGCAATTGTTATCAAGTATTTTGGCTAATTACTTCAAATCTAAGTTAGACCCGATGCTTCCTTTGCAAGTAGTGTCCTTTCATCAATAAATTTTGCATTTGATTTGTCGTTTAAGTCTCTTGGTTGACATTTATACATCTTTGAGATATCTTTTCACTTAGATCTTAATATTTCCATTTACATAATATGATAGAGCTAGCACTCAAAACCTAATGAAACAAATCGATCTTCCAAAAAGTCAAAGAGTTAAGGGCTTCATGTTCTAAGTGCTTATTCGATTTAAAATGTTTGCAAGTTTGATAGATATGATGTTTTAACTCATCAACATATGTTGATGATTTGTCTCATGTGATGAATGGTTTCTAAATGCTTCTTTATGATATAATAAATCTGAAATCTGATGGTTGCTTTGTACATTTAATCTCTCTTTCATTTACAACATTGTTTGTGTGTTATTGGGATTTAAGAATTTGTTTCAAGAGTTGCACTAATTCTCTAGCATATGATGTAAATGATTTATAATTATTGATTTATTGTTCATAACTAAATGTTATTACATTGCAGGTATCTTTGAGCACCTTTGGATAAGCATTTTTTAACATTTCTTGAATAATTCACTATGGAAATGAGAAAATATGGTTTTAACTAAGATGATCATATTTTTTTTTCATTTAAGTCGTTCTCATAAATTCACTTGGAAACTTGTGTTGTTGGATAATCACTCAATTCATATTTTTGCTTGGATCACTTGTATTAATCAACTTGCATGGTTAATCACTTCTTTCTCATTCAATTAAAATTGGTTATTTATGATAAGATTCATAATTCAAATCAAATTAACAAGAAATTCACACTTCTTCATGATTGTTCCTTTCACCTATTCATGTGTGATTTTTCTCATTAGAATCACATTATCCTATGGGGTAACCAACCTATGTATGTGGCTCGAGATTGAGTTCATATCTCTTAATCTCTCAATCTTCATCTCCAAGAGGAGTTGATGGTAGCTATGATCCCCTTTTCTATGTCACTTTGCTCTTCCGTTTTTTCTCTGTTGGCATTATGCATAGACAATTTTATTCATGTGTTGTCAATTGATCATGGAATTGGGGAAGAATCGGGATTCCTATCACCTTCCTTGAGCCACCTAATTCTTGAATTTTGTCTCCATAAAATTTCCTCCCACTTCTCTCTCATTTTCACCTGCTCCTTCAATATATCATCCTTTAGTGCTAGCTCCTCATTCATGTCTTCCTTTATGATAAATGATTGAAACTCTTGCATTTGATTTTCTAAGTCACTTTGAGCTTTAAAAATATTTATAGAGACTTATTTATTCCAATACTTAAATTTGGTCTTCAAGTTCTAGAGGCACCACTAGAATCAATACATCAACATTCCCTTCTTTGGATCAGTGTCCTTCCACCATTGTTTTATATTTGCTTTGAATTATGGGTGATCAAGCAAAAATATTTCAAAGAAAAAAAGGTCTTGATCTGGTGGGCCACATGCTCTCCCAGGTGAGGCATATTGACAAGTGTTCGGATCCCACTCCAAGTAATATTTATACTTCAAATGTTACTCCTATTTGGATGAGGGATGCTAAGATTAGGAAGATATCTAACCTTACTGCAATATGATGCTTACCTTCTCTTTTCTTGTTCCAAGTATGAAAACCATTAGTGGTAATTATGTATGTTACACACCTAAGTGTCGCACTACCAAATGTCGCACTTAAGTGTCACAATTTCATTACCATGTGGGAATATTTGTCTTGATCCATAGACATGTTGAAGGACAAATTTATCATTTGGAGGTTGAAATACTATCTTTCACCTTGTTTTTTCATCGCTCCCCTTCCCATATGAAGAGGAGGATGAACCATTGTCATCACTCATTGCTCAAGTCTAAACAATATTACCGACTTAACAAGAACTTTGTCGAGTTCTCATTTTTTCAAGGATCACATTTTTTACCTTGTTTTTAAAAATGGTGCTACTGTTAGCACCCCCCTCCCTTTTTAGGTGGTATTTTGATATTTTAAATTTTTTGATCCATAATATTTCCACAATATTTTTTTAAAGCTTAGTTTTCATCTATTTTCAAATGTTTTAATTTAATTTTTTTTTTCAACGGTGTTTTTAGTCATTTTTCCATACTTCTTTCAATCTTAAAAATATTTTTTACCATTTACTTTTTTGAAATTAAGATTTTTCATATAATTGTGTTTCCTTAATTAATTTATATTTCCATACTTTTAAAATATAGTGGAAAACATCATTTTTAACAAATTGTTTACCTTTACTTCAATACATAAAAAATAATTGAAATAAATAACACTATTTTTTAATATTTAACAAAAAAAATATTAGTTTATTTTATTTTTATAAATTAAAAACTAAGGAAAAGAAAACAATTGAAATTAATAAAAATAAAAAAATAAACTCAAATTTATATTAAAAATAAAAATAAAAAAACTTAACAAAAACACTTTAAAAATGTTAAAAGAACCAAAAAAAATAATATATGTATTTATATATAACTAAATGAAAAATTGAAAAAATAAATAAAAACTTAAAATTACTAATATATATATATATATATATATATATATATATATATTAAAAAACTTTAAAAATATATATAATTTATAAAAAAAATTAAAAAAACAAATTAAAAACTATATATTTTATATATAATATAAACCATATAATATAAACTACATATATATAATATAAACTACATATATTATATATAGTTTATATATTATATATAATATATGTAGTTTATATATAATATATATTATGTATAAACTACATGTATTAATAAACTATAATATATAAATTATATATATATATATATATATATATATATATATA
>JASDQU010790261.1:261537-287929 GCA_032191745.1 Picea mariana
CACAGGATTTCCAGTAATGTGAAAAAAAAAAAAAAAACAGGTGAATAAAGAAGAGGCCCAAGAGATTGTACTTTCATGAATTTTAGTGCAAGATCAATTCACAAGCAAAAAGAAAGAATTCATAGTTCATAGATATGATGAGTCTATAGACGAAGAGGAAGATTACTTAGCATCAAAGCAAGTAGTTTTATGAGCCACTTGACTTGGAGAATCCCAGTAAATATGAATATTGAACAAGGAAAGTTAGTCCAGTAGCTATTACAGATCAGAGAACCATCCTTCAAGTAGGTTGAAGTATTTGTGGAGACATATTCAGAGCATTCAGATAGCATAAGTACAAAGTGAGAGATTTATTAGTTGAGAAGTAGTGATCCCACACAGGTATCAGTTGGAAGTTACATAGGCTTAAGTTTATGATTGTATTCCACGTATGTATTCAAGCAGGGATATCTTCAATATAAGTTGTTCCATACATGTAGATTTTGATTTTCAGGTAGAGAAGACCTACATACACATTTGAATCAGTTTGAAGAAACAAAAATATGTGATGATTGGTTGCAGTTGTGAAGCCTTCATGATAGTACAGTGATAGATGGGTCAAAATTGTGGACAGTTGAGTAGCAAAGGTATGGATAGTTTGTGACATATGGACAGATATGGATATTTAGCAAGAACATATAACATGGGTTAGAGAAGATACATAACAGTACATCTATAATTGGAATTAGTGGAATCAGTGAGAATCAGTGGTCATAGAAAGGCAAGCAGTGAAAGGAAAAACATAATAGGTGAATATAAATCGCCAATAGAAGTTATATCAACAAAGGAAAACCATTGAACATTATGGTCAAGTGAACATGACAAGTGAATGAAGAAATCAAGTAATGAATTCTTGTTATATATTACATAGAGTTACAAGAGGAAGCACCAATGGATAATTAGCAAGCACTAGAAGAGAGGAAAGGAAACATATATAGGTATCCCTACATTGATCTACATGACATCTGACAGAGAATTCAAGGGAAGATAAATCATCAGAGAAAGAGTTCTAGAAAGAAAGAATAGAAGCATGCAGATATGGGAAGACATACCGACAGGGGGAGTTAGCCTTTACCCCATGATATCAAAGAGAGAGAAAGATAAGGATTGTTCAGAGAAGGTATAATTTCAGGGGAATTCACATAAGGAGAAAAACATGTGAAGAGAAATAACAAAGGCATGGAAACAGAGAGAGAAGCCCCAAAGAGAGAGACTCTTTTCCACTGATTTCAAAGGGGGAGAGAGAGAAATATTGATGAGGAGCGATGGTCACAAGGGGAGCATGAGCATTGGGTAAGCGTGTTTCCATCAATGTTCATGTTGTCATCAATGCCAAAGGGGGAGATTGTTGGAAAGTTGGTTTGGACAGTTGGTTTTCATTGATGTCAACCCTTAGAGATCCATTTCAACCCTTGGATATTGATGTCAACCCTCGAAGAGGTACATATATGTGGATAATATTATTGGTTAATTGATTGTAATTTGTATGATCGATATTGATGGTGAGTTAGTTGGGTGCATTCGAAGAAGTCTACAAGGAGCTCTAGAGGTGTGGTTATGGGACTCGAAGTTGATTGAGGAATATGTACATGAAGGATAGAGTAAATACAGAAAAGACTAACATAGATGGATAGTACATGTCATGTCATTTTTGGTGATATGTGGTACGCCACATGGTTCCTCACAGTTGTGGAGATATGGCTTTGTGAAGTGGAGGACCCAAGAATATTCTAGAAACCCCTAGAAGGTCAAGAAGAAGTCAATTATTATAGAAGCTCCTAAAAATTCATCAAGAAGTTTTCTAGTCAAAGAGTTGCAACTAGAAGTTAATCATGGGTAATGTTTTTTCAACAAGAAAATAATTAAAAATAAATTAGTTGCAACAAGAAATTATGAGTTTACTAACTATGGGTAAAGTGGTTGCAACAATAAGTTGTGGGTTATCCCTAAAACAAGGAAGATGGGTAAAACAATTAGAAGTTATCCCCTAAAGGAAGAAACTTGGGAAGTATAAATAAGAGATCAAGAGACTCCCATTAGCACCTATTGAATATATATCTTATGAAAGGTTTTTGGTGGGGATTTCATTGAAAAATATGAGGTAGCGTGAATATGAGGTAGTGGAGGAAGAGCGATGACAAAGTTTCATGATTGTAGAGGAGAGCGAGAAAATACGAGGAAACCCTAATTTGGGTCATCCCCGCGGGTTAGACAGTTAGTTTCCCGCAAGGCATCCCCATGGACTTCCTAGAGGACATCATGCGAGGACCCGTGTGACAGAAGGTATTCATCCCACAAGGACAAGACAAAAGTGGGAAATGCTAGTTCCAGGTTGTTGAGGACTGTGGAAGAATTTACAGGTCAGTGTTATAGTACAACGGGTCAGCTACCTGACTACAAGTAATATTATGTGCAAGTTTTAAGGGTTACTTGTTGGTTATGGTTTGGTACATACTTGAAAGGTATGTATTGTTGATGGTACACCTTGGTAATGTTATGGTACATTGATTACAAGCATTAGTGGTTGTCTTGATATCTATTTTGGTTATATATTATGGTGCATACTTGAGGCTTGGTATATAGTGTTATGAGGTTGCATCTTGGTGATATTAAAGAGCATGCTTGAGGCATGTGTTTATGAGCTTTGGTATATGACTTGAGGCACATCATTGGATGCATGGTACATATTGGTTGAGGTCTACTTGTTGAGATACATTATTGGTTCATATCTTGGTTTATTGGTATATGGTGTATGGCATGATATAGTATATGATTGGTACATGGTATGGTGTTGATGTATATGGTTTATGTGAATGGTTGTCACATGGTATGGTACAAGATTGAAACTTGGTATGGTACGGGTTTGGTGCATGGTTGATGCACTTGTTATGGTACATGGTTGATGGTACAGGTTGTGGTATAAGTTGATGCATGGTACAGGTTGGTACTTGGTTGAGACACATATCTTGTGATTGTATGTGGTGATATTGGTACATGATTGGTAGAGGCATGTGGTGGTTATGTTGGGCATATGGTTTGAAATATTATTTTGGTGATATTGGCATGAGTTGCATGCAGTTTAGAGTGAATCTGGTTTTGTGGATGAGACAGCGACAGTGGTAGTGACAGTGACAGGTTGGATACAATGGCAGGTTGACAGTGACAGGTTGAAAGAATGGATGTAGTAGTGATTGTGGCACTTATGTTTCAGGGAAGTAGGATGAGACAAGGATATGTGGTTGTATCCACCTTTCGGTTGGTGCTAGAGAACTCAAGGGGTTGTAGCCTCCTTCTGGTTGGAGCTAGAGAATTCAGGAAGTTATAGATTCCTTCAGGTTGGAGCCTGAAAATAGGGGGTTCTATCCTCCTTCCTATTGCAGCTGGAGAATTTGGAAGTTTGTGCTTCCTATGTATGTATTTTTTGATATATAAGAAAGAATTTCATTGTTTTCTCCCATTTGGGTTTCCACGTAAATTCTGGTGTACTATGTATTTGATGTGATGTTCTTATGTTTATATGCTCATCATATATTGTTGATTAAGTTGAAGTTTGAATATTGTGGTTAAAAGTAGTAAAAGTGCTCATACTAATTCACACCCCCCCCCCATCTCAGTATTCTAACAAGTAACCCACTTGATATTTCCCAATGTATTAATAGAGTGTGTATGGTGTTAACTCCATTTTTCATGTAAAGATTGAGGTAGTTTGCGATAAGTATATATTGTTTTGTTCTCATTCTAAAGATATGTTCACCACTTTCATTATTATTCCTAGTAGATATCATGAGCATTTCAAGAGGTCTAGACCCTTTATTTTGAGTCTAAAATTGAACCTATGGATCACACGTTATCAAATTTTCAAGATCTAGGACTCTTGTTTTTTTTTTTTTAGTAAAAACATTGCATTATGGAGAAGTTTCAACCATTCCATTGTGTTTGAAATTCCCTTTTTAGCCATGTTTACATGTCATTTCACTTAGAAATTCCTCGATATGACCAAGATATGGACATTTTCTCACAAAAATTCACAGTCATTCATTGTTACAAGGGTAAAAAAATTATTTTATAATTTTTTTTATTTAATTATTTTTTATTGGCAAAGTTCTTGGTTTTTTCCACATTTTTTGTTGTATTTGTTATGTCATTTTGGGCATCCTCGTGGTTTCTTTGGAAATTTTATGCAATGGTTGTGGCTCAACCTTCTTTTCTTTGTGGTTTAGAGGTCATTTCTTGGTTGCAAGTCAATTTGTGTTATGGGAGGATGGATTTTTTTCTACCTTTTCTCATGATCTACTGTGGTTTCTTAGTCTTGTGGATGCTAAAATTACATGGCCCCTTTTCCAATGTTGGTTCCTTTTTTTGATACCTCCCACTACTACAATAAAGGGCTATAGCATCACTGACTTATGTCACTATATCTCTCAAACCCTTGGTCAAGTTTTTTTTTCTAGCACATATTGGGTTTTAATGACAGGTTTTTGCACCATCTTTGTCACATATTAGCATTGTTTTTGCATCATACATAGTTTTTGTTTTGTATTGCATCATTTGTGAATTGTCATTGCATCACTATAGTTAGTCAAGCATCAAACACATCGTGTTTATGTCACTATGTTGAATTAGCATCCCATGCATAAATATATAGCATTGTGTTAGCATCATGAGATTGTATTCAGTAAAGTAATTACATGTTATGGAATTGTTTTCATATTTTCACACAATGTTGACACCATTCTTCCAAGGAGTTTCAACTGATCATCAACAAGAGTGTGTTTTGTAGAACTTGATGCTAGGAATCAGAAAATCATTGTGAAGGGAATGATAGAACCCGATGTAAATAATCATAAGATGATTGTGAGGGGAACAATATATATCAATGGGTTGCAAACATATATTTATTTATTTATTTATTTATGCATCCCACTGAAACCCATCTCTTCTCTTCAAAGTTCAAGATAATAAACTACACTAAAGAGGAAAAACAACCACCATTCAAGTTGCAACTAAGTTCCTAGTGTTCCAAATACCAGCGAGCATAGATTCATGCTAAATAATTATTTCCTATTAGCTTATTTGATTTCAATGATCTTGATAAGACTTTTATAAGGCATTCTCAATGATATATCTAGGAATAAGGACTTCATTTTTCTTACCTTCACCCTTATTTTCTTCACCTTCACCTTTATATTCATCACCACCTTTATTATCATCATCCCCTCTATTTTTATTTTCTCCACCATCCTTCTTCTCCCACCACCATCAATCTTATCCCTGTCACCGCCACCTTCCTTTTTCTCCCCCCTTCTTTCTTGCTCCTATCCTTCTTGTCCCCTTTGTATTTGTCTCCATACTTCTTATGTAGGACGATCACCATATAGCTCGTGGTATTTCTATGAAGATATAATGGCTCATAGTTTTTATTATAATTAAGGAACATATGGATCAAATGTAAGGATTAGAGAAAGATTTACAACAACAACAAAAAATGTTTTTGGTTGATCAGGAGGGGAGTTGTGGGATCTAGAAGTGAATATGAGAAAGGTTTTCTTTTTCTTGTAATTTGTATATTGCATAGTATAAATCATGTTGGAGAAAGTTATGGAATATCTACTTCAGATGTGGGTAGCTATGCTTATCGTATTCACTCCCATTATTTTATGCATGTTGTTGGATGTGGTGATTGGAACCATTGTTATTACATCTAAAATGTGCCAAAACAACACCAACATGGACCTCAAAATAAACCCATATTTGTTATACAAAATAAGCAAATTCAATTTAGCTAGAGATAAGGTCAAGGAGGGAGCTAAAAAGAGAAAACGGCAGAGAATGTAGTTATATAATAAGAGAAAACAAGGGTGAAAATGGAAGACAAAAGGAAATTGAAGGTGGAGACCATATTATTCTCGGTCATTCTATGGAGATATAATGGCTCATAGTTTTTATTATAATTAATGAATGGATAAATCAAATCTATGGGATTAGAGAAAGCTATCTATTTTTTTGGTGGGGTGGGAGTTAACTAGGAGAACAACAATAGGATCCAAAATCCAAGACAATAAAGGTTTTATTTTTGTTACAATTTATACATTCTAGAGTAAAATTCATGTTGGGAACTCTTATCTTAATTATTCCAATTGTCTCCATCCTTCTTCTATGGCATTATCTCCATCTAATTTATGTTCTTTCTTTGGAGATATTTTAGGGACCTAACCTCCCTAACCCTCATGTAGGTAGAATAATATAATTCCATGTAATAAAGGCCAATATTAATAAGGCCCAGCAATAAGGAAGAATAAGTCAAATGTAAGAATATCTAATAGAAGCTTTCGCTTCTAGAAGGATCTTCCTCTAGATTGTTCTTTTATATAGATAGATTTAGTATAAATAGAAGTAGAGGGTATGAGAAATCTTGTCTTGGATATTATTGTAATAGAGATCTACTCTGCTGGAGATTTCCCCCTCAGAGAGGCAAGTGAAGATTGTTATCAGTAATCAAAGTGCTCTTTCTGGTGTTATTATAGTATTATTCTAGTATTTTTCTGGTTATATCATTGTTTCTCTGCCATTTCTAGCTAAATATTTATGTTCTGCATACTATTTATATCTGGAATATTACAAGTGGTATCAGAGCACCTTTCTCGACAGAAAATTGTGGGTAAATTTTTTCAAGGTAGAGATGTATTCTGATTTCTTAAAGCTACAAGGATATGTCTTTATGCGTATAAACCCATGGTCGGGGAGTCATACATGCAGGAAATACAAGTGGTACTCAAGTGCACATTTGTTGGCCACCCTTGTAACCCTTGTTAGTACCCCTTCGAGTGGTAGCGCATCAAACAATACTTGTATACGAATCGGCCTAGATTTCCTGAAGCCCTCCATAGATAAATCAATTGGTTTCCTGACTGTTATAGTTCCACTGAGAACATCACTCGGGAAGATACTCTTTAGTACCTGGGTAATCGGGTATTATGGCTAAGGGCACGGTCTAGCCTCCTTAGTTGGTGCCTTGAGATATTAGGTCGAGTACTATTGTTGGACGTTGAACATATATCAGAGAGCTATAGCACAGGGCAAACCCTTGACTATAGAAACCCTGAATATCCTACCCCTGGGGATGAAAATAAAAAACAAAAAAACAAAACAGACAATATCTCTCACCGTGCAACTGTGTCTTCTGCATTCTGGTTGCGAAATTACTACACATTTCTTCATGTTAAGTATTTGGGAATTTTTTCACTGAAGTATTATTCAGGCCGAAGTATAACTCCGCAGGAGTAAAAAAAAACGAGTATAGTGGTCCCGCCGACACACTTATTTGGGACTTATCCGACCGGGTTCCTCTCTTCGCCTCGATTCCAGTGATACCTCTCATTTTTAACACATTTTTTTGTGGACTCGACCCATCTCTGACACCCTTATTTGGCTCCTATCCTTTTGGATCCCCCTTTTCTCCCTGATCACAGTGGTACATATCATTTGACACCCTTTTTTTTCTGTGGTCCCACCCACCCCTCCAAACCCCTTTTGTTTCCCCTATACCATTTGCTTGCTCCTTTTTCCAAATGACTACCACATGATCCCAAGAACTCAATGCCTTGATTGTTGATAACCATTAGCACAAGGATGGCATCAAGCATCTCACTGCCAACATTATCTCCATCAATTCAACTATCGAGATCTTCAAAGACCAATGTTCCCACATCAAATACCTCCAGAAACAATGTTCCTACATCAAATACCTCAAAGAACACTTCCTGGGTCATTCCCAGAACCCTTCCTCTTTTAAACAACCATCTTATTAGGATGACCATGACTCTTCCCATTACCAAGGCCCTAATACTACCCACTTTTCTTGAGACCTCCACCCTCCTAGAATTGAGGTGAACAAATTTCATGGCTCAGATACTACAGGCTAGGTCACCCAAATGGAACATTATTTCTCTTTGCATGGCATTACTGATGATTTAGCCAAGATTCGTTATGGTGTCCTATATCTGGATCTGGAATGATGGCAATGGTGGAAATTGCAAAAAAAATCATGCCAAGGGTATGTTGCTTGGACACAATTTGTGGTCGAACTTTATGACCACTTTGACTTTGACACCCACCATTTAGGCCGATTGACCAAGTTAAAGTAGTATGGGATAGTGGAAGACTTTATTGCCACATTTGAGCACTTGGCTTTCGGAACGGTGGGCATGTCAGATGCTTTCTTTAGGGAATTTTTTATTAGTGGCCTCAAATATGAAATGTGTGCCCATGTTCTCATGGCATGCCCCCAGACTTGGTTGGAAGCTACTCAATGAGCCAAGGAATCCCAACAGATTGTCTCCTCCCAGACCCGCAAACCCTCCTTTCCTCCTCGCCCTAAACCCATCAATTTTTCTCCTCCTGCAACTCCCCTCAACATCCAGAAATTAACCAGGGTTGAAATGGTTGAACATCAACTCAAGGGTCTTTATTATAATTATGACAACAAATATTTTCCCAGGCACAAGTGTAAGGAACAAAAGTTTTTATGGTTGTGACTGAGGATCTTTCTGAAGAAGATGTAGTTGTTCCTCCTATGGAGGAACTACCCTTGCCATCTGACCTCACCCCACCCTCTGACCCACCCAAAGTTGACCTGGTGATTTCAATTAATTCCCTCAATGGCTTCTATTCTCCCCAAACTCTCAAACTAATTGGTTACATCAAAAATCAAAAATTCATCATACTTGTGGACAGTGGTAGCACCCATAACTTTATTCATTATCGCATTGCCCAAGAAGTCAATTGTTACATCTGTACCATAAATAATTTTCAAATCATGATTGCCAATGGTGGTTCCATGAAATGTGGGGGACTGTGTGAAAATGTGTGACTCCAAATTGGTCAGTATCACCTGAAATCCCATATGTTTGTTATAGACATGGGTGGTTGTGACATTTTTCTTGGTGTTGAATGGTTATGCACTCTAGGCCCCATTCTCATGGATTTTAAGGACTTAACCATGCAATTCCAACAGGAGGGACAATAGTATAAGTTTCAAGGCATCACTGCATGCTCCCCTGAGATCAGCAGTTTTTGTCGGATGGAAAATCTCCTCAAAAAAGGTCATTTGAGAATTATAGCCCAACTCCACTCCATTTATACTGTTGAGACACCTTCTATGCATCTTGACCTCCAATCTATCCTCTCCCACCATAAAGTTGTTTTTACCACCCCCATAGAACTTACGCCTTCCCGTGGCATCCATGATCATTCCATCCCTCTCATCCTGGGTAGTCTTTCCCCCAATGTTCAGATTTATCGTCATCCCTTTTCCCAGAAGAATGAAATTGAGAAAATTATTCATGAATTACTAGAAGTCGGTGTTATCTGTTCCAGTACTAGCCCCTATTATTCCCCTATGGTCATGGTACTCAAGAAAGAAGGTACTTGGTGCATGTTTCTTGATTTTTGTGCCCTCAACAAACTCACAATCAAAGACAAATTCCTCATTCCTATCATTGATTACCTCTTGGATGAATTGAGTGGTGCTCAGTACTTCACCAAATTGGATCTAAGTTCTGGATACCACCATATACTCATGAAAGAAGAAGACATCCCCAAGACTGCCTTTCGCACTCATGAGGGTCATTATGAGTTCTTGGTAATGCCCTTTGGATTGTGTAATGCTCCTTCCACTTTCCAAAGTCTTATGAATCATGTATTTCTTCCTTTTCTCTGTCATTTTGTCTTAGTTTTCTTTGATGATATTCTCATCTATAGTAAAACTTGGTCATCCCATCTCTCCCCTGTGAAACAAGTTCTCCATCTCCTCTCTAGGCACCAAATTTTCCTCAAACAATATAAATGTGCCTTTGGTGCCTCATAAGTGGAATACTTGGGTCATATTGTTGGTAAGCATGGTGTCTGAGTGGATCCTAAGAAAATTGAATCTATGTAAGATTGGCCTCACCCTAAAACTCTTAAGAGATTGTGTGGTTTTCTAGGTTTAACAAGCTATTATAGGAAGTTTGTTCAGAATTATGGAAAGATTGCAGATCCTCTCACTACCCTCCTTAAAAAGAATGCTTTCACTTGGAATTCAGCTGTGGATCATGCCTTCCAAGCCTTAAAATATGTTATGTTCTCGACTCTTGTCCTATCACTCCCAAACTTCAAAAACACATTTGTATTAGAATGTGATTCTTCTAAGAAAGGAATTGGAGCCATCCTCATGCAAGATGGCAGGCCCTTGGCCTTCACTAGAAAAAAACTTTCAGAGGAACATTTGGGCCAATCCATTTATGAAAAGGCAATTTTAGCTATTCTTCATGTTGTGGATCTCTGGCATCCTTATTTATTGGGTCAATGATTCCAAATTAAAATTGATCATCAGAATCTCAAGTATTTCTTGGAACAACGAATTTCATCCCCGGCACAGAAAAAATGGGTGACCAAGTTATTTGGTTATGATTATGAGATCATTTACAAGAAGGGAAAGGAAAATGTAGTGGTCGATGCTCTTTCTCGAAAATATGAAGAAGATGGGTCCCTTTTCTCCCTCTCCTTCATTGTACCATATCGGCTCAAGTTGTTCGTTAGAAATGGTTTCAAGACCCCAAAATTATAGCCTGCTCCACCAATTGCAACAAAATTCTTTAGTCTCTCCAGGGTAATATTGGCATAATGAAGAGCTTCACTACAAAGGTTGTTTGTATTTATGCAAGCAATCCCAACTTAAATCCACAATGTTTTCTGAACTTCATGCCTCACCCACAGCTAGGCATTTGGGATTTACCAAAACCTATGAACGGGTCAAACGTTCTTTTTTCTAGGAGGGTATGAAATAGGACGTCTGCACCTTTGTGGTTGAATGTGAAGTCTTTCAATGAAACAAGGGAGAAACTGTCAAATCTCTGGGAACACTCCAACCACTTATGATTCCCCTTGTTATTTGGTGAGATATTTCTATGGACTTCATTGTAGGCTTACCTAAATCGAGAAATAAGTCAGTCATCAAATCATCTCTCCAAATATGCTCATTTTTGTTCTCTTCAACACCCATTCATAGCTGCCACAGTGGCTCAAATATTGATGGATAATATCTTCAAGCTTCATGGCATGCCTAATTCTATTGTATTTGACAGAAACCCCACTTTCAACAGCAATTTTTGGCAATAATTATTCAAGCTACAGAGCACCCAATTGCATCTCATCACTTCCTATCACCCCCAGACAGATGTCCAGACTGAAGTTGTCAACAAGTGTTTGGAAACATATTTGAGGTGTTTTTCATCTAAGCGGAAATATAGATGGGCCCAATGGTTACCCCTAGCTGAATGGTGGTACAACACCTCTTACCATACAACTACTCGCATGACTCCTTTTGAAGTAGTCTATGGCCAAAATCCTCCATCAGTTCTCTCTTATATGTCAAGGGTCTCAAAGGTTCAAGAGGTCGACACAAATCTTACAAACTGTGAGGATATTCTTTGTGCCCTCAAAGCCAATTTGGTCATGGTTAATAATCACATGAAACAACAAGCATATCAAGGTCATTATGAACGTCATTTTGTTGAAGGGGACTAGGTATGCTTCGACTACAACCTTATAAGCAGACTTCACTCAAACCTCAACATTGTCAGAAACTTGCACCCAAATTTTATGGTCCTTATACAGTGCTCAAGCATGTGGGATTGGTGGCCTATCAGTTATATCTACCCAATCGGTCGAAGCTCCATCTTGTTTTTCATGTTTCCTACTTAAAGAAGGTGATTGGAACTAAGTGCCAAATTACAACTAGTCTCCCTAAGTTGGATGAAGAAGGTTCCATATGGTTGTAGCCAAAAGCAGTCTTGGCCCAGAGAGAGTGTCGTCTTCGTCAACGCACCATCCAGAAAGTGCTAGTCCAATGGAAAGATACCCCTCCAGAAGATGCCACCTGGGAGCTAGCCACCATTGTACAACAACTCCCTCATCTGAAGCCTTGAGGACAAGGTTTCTCTTCAAGGGGGAAGGCATGTTAGGGACCTAACATCCCTAACCCCTCACGTAGATAGAACAATATAATTTCATGTAATAAAGACCAATATTAATAAGGCCTAGCAATAAGGAAGAATAAGTCAAATGTAAGAAGACCTAATAGAAGCTTCCGCTTCTAGAAGGATCTTCCTCTAGATTATTCTTTTGGATAGATAGATTTAGTATAAATAGAAGTAGAGAGTATGAGAAATCTTGTCTTGGATATTATTGTAATAGAGATCTGCTTTGCTAGAGATTTCCCCCTCGAAGAGACAAGTGAACATTGATATCAGTAATCAAAGTGCTCTTTATGTTGTTATTCTAGTATTATTCTGGTATTGTTCTAGTTATATCATTGTTTTTCTGCCATTTCTAGATAAATATTTATGTTCTGCATACTATTTTATATCTAGAATATTAATATTCCACCAGTGTATTGAGATCCATTGACTTTTTCTTGACCATTACCTTATGATTATTCACATCTAGCTATGTCGTCTACAATCATATTCACTTGATGTAAATCAATGATGTTATAATTGTTTGTAGTGCTTATTAATTAATTATTGTCATTTTTCAAGATGATTTCACATGTGTGGTTTATTTTATAAGATCTTTAAAAAATTGTAAGTAATTTTTTTTTCATTTCATAAAATTACATAATTTAATTAATTCTAAAAATTATTATTAAAAATATTGAATAATTAGAAGATATTTAAAATAAATTATTGATAGTTAATATTAATTTTCAATTACTAAAATCATTATATTTAATTAGTGATTCAATAAGAGGGTTTGACCTTTTAAATGATTGTATGTCTTATGCCAATTTTGTATGCATATCATTTTACATCGCCACCCATTTCCTAGTAGCCTCCATATTGAAAAAAAATGAATATGTTCATTTTATCCAATTTGTCCTATTACGAGGAAAATCTCTCTATGGCTAGGGGAAAACCACAACAGACGGAATGACACCCAGAAAACAACTCTAATCTCAAGTATGATAGATAAATGAAAATGCTAACAAGAGAAGGCTAGAGGCCTACCTCATCCGGAACTCTGAAAAAGACCACAACTAAGCTCACGACCGAAAGATTATACCTACAACTTGTTTTCAACAAACCAATATATGCAAGCGTGTGGAAATTATGTATATAATGTTAGCATATAAACTAGCATAATTCATTAACATACATAAAAAATACATGCATGAAAATTAATACGAATATTTGTGACAAATAATTAGATGAGAAAATATTTTTTCTATTAATGTAATCAATAGAAGTACATAGGTGAGAAACTTCTGTAACGACACATATCGAAACCGAGAAATTAAGTCCCTCCAGTCGAGCCTTCATCACTTCAATCCTCCACAATGACAAGCTCACAAGTAGTAGGAGTCAATGAGGTTCTCCATCTCAAGATAGGAAGAGCTTGGGGGATGAACACAAGTAGTTCATACTTTCAAGGACAAAGGGATGCAAACTCAATATGCGGTGAAATTTCTCCAGATTGTCTTTGCTCTCAATGATGAATGGAATCTCATAAAGGCCTGTATGTGGCTCAATTTATAGACTCCAAATGGAATTGAAGGGTCTATTTGGAGTGTTTTCAGTATATGGAAGGTCAAGGATCATGGATCTTGTGACATGGCATGGAAACCCGACATATTTTTAATTTTTTTAGCACAAAACCCGATGTACACGGGTTGTAATGGAGCAACCTGCGCATACGTGATTTGTCTAACTGTGGCTCACGTATATGGACAAAAATTTGGCTTTTTGACTCTGGAGTGAACAAAAATGGGAAATTAAGTCTATAAAGGGAAATGGAAGGCCATAAAAGCAAGATGCATGGAGTGTGGAAAAAATTGCTATAACAAATGCCCCCTAATGTGTGAGATCAAAGGAGTATCTGTGATGGCCGAAATGAATTATAATTCCCAAAAGTGGAGTAATGAAGACTTAGTTGGAAGTACTAGTTACTCATGAGAATATTACAATTCCTATTGACTTTGTACACATGGTTGTCAATCTGAATTACACTGTATATCCATGTGGATATATATCAAATAGTTGTTCATGGCCATGAATAAGCAATACTAAGTGGACATATTCCATAGGCTTTCATAGTCATGAACAAGAAATAGTGGAGTCCAATCTCAAAATCAACTAAAGATATTTGTATACAATGGAGTACAATCTAATCTTCCATGGTCATTGAAGTCATATAGGTATTGGTCCAGTGAAAGACAACAACATATATGGGGTGTTGCAACTATAAATTGGAGGACTTCTACACTATTTGTCGAAGGTGCAAGTCTACATTATGTGAATAAAGGAGTTGAATTTGAACATAATGAGACTTCGTTTGATTACCATTCATTGAGGTATATCGTTAACAAATGCGAGACCACCCACCGATAATGAAAGTAGGTTTCAAGGCACCAAGTGCATTCAAAAAGTGTGAATAAGGGTGTTGAGGTTGAACACTTGAAGAATTCATCGATCAGGAGACATTGATGTATTCCCAACTTTTGATGGCGTTAGAGCCTACCACTGATAACTTCAAGCCTCTAGGTACTTATAGGACTCTATATCGCAATTCCAAAATAGATGAGATGAAATTGATGGAAGGAGACCCACTAAAAGGAGAGCATTAAAGCATCTCTTATCATCCAGCGTGAGGTACACATCAATAGCTTAATGATTAGGAAGAGCTCATATGAATAGGATTTTCACAAACCAATGACCATGTGCGTCTCTCAGATGCACCAGATGCAAGTAGTACATGAAAGAGACCCTTTGACTAGCAGCTAATGATGAAAAATGTCGACAAAGGAGAGTAAACCACCCATAAGGATAATGGAATCCAAGACACTACAGGAAATCCCAATGTTATTATAGAATGTTTCACTTATGGACAAGTGAAACCTCCTTTGGATTGCTATACCCCTATACCAAGACAAAAAGAGTTCAAGTGGACACTAAAGTCCCTTTAAACTCATCTAGAACAATCAGCTTGAGAAGGAGAGAAAGGATATGATGTACCTTTTTTTACGTTTGTCCTCATTGCTTCCAATCCTTGAGCTTGATCCTCAAACTCCCTGGTGCAAACTAAGATCTGTAATGGAAAAAAAAGAGAAAAAACTATCTCCTACTCTACTTGATCAGATAAGACAAGTCTATCTATGAAGATTAGAGAAATAGTAGACAAGAAAATGTAACAAGACATAAACTTGAAGGAAATATACCAAGTATATTAATTTGGAAATCCAAAAATAGGCACTTACAAAGAATTCTTGACGATGCATCACTTCTCCAAGATCTCCTCATCCATCCCTTGCATGAATCTTGGCATAAAAATGCAAATGCTTCCTCCAGAATCAAAGGTTTGATACCTATATTGTCCCCCCCTTCACCTTTGAAATAGCTTCAATATATAGGCTTGAGAGGCACAACCACCATGATAAAATGAATGATATGGTTGAGGATATGGATCCTTAAGGTTCGGATATGATCCTAAGATAAATTCATAGCATAGGGGTCGAAAAAAACCAACCTCATTCGAAGAGAGTTGGCCCGTAGAATAAGGTGGAGGATCCCCCAATTCTCTCTAACAAGATTGGCACTCCCGCTTAGTTGAACACAGGGCACCATCCTATAAAGTGGCACTCCCCTAACATGAAAAAGGGGGTGCCATTCCATGAAGTGGCACTCCCACAGCATGGCCAGGGGGGCGCCACCCTTCATAAATGCCCAAAAAATGGTCGATTTTCCAAGAAAATGTGTGATTTGACCTTGAAATGATGGTTTTCTTCCTCCAATATGACTTAAGGGATCATGGAAAATGTCTTTCATGGAATTAAGGGGTTGTGACACTCAGTAAAGTGAATTTACACTAGGCAAGGTACATACGACACTTGCAACAGTGCATGCGACACTTAAAAAGGTGCATACATCACTTTGCGACACGTGTGACACTTTGGGTGTGAAACTCAAGTGTGACATTTTGATGTGTAACAGATGCCCCCCTAAAGTGTGAGTTCAAAAGAGAAATTTATGGCCGAAACACTTTACAAATTATTCAATGCAAGGGTGTTGGAGTTGGAGAGCCTGGCAGAAGATACAAACAATGATTAGTCAGTATACAAATACGCCCCATTTTCAAGGAAGACATACCTATGCTCGGAAAACAAGATGACTCAAAGAAAGATCGTCGACCAATACACTATGGATCCATGAGAATATTGACTAAGGATATGGCCACCAGATATACAATGTGGATCCATACCTCCATGACATGAACTGATCACAGCCATGAAAAATACACAATGGAGCTACAACATGACAAAACATAGCCATGGATCAATACAATGTGGATCTATGTGACAGTATATATATCAATAAGATTGTCACCATGGTGATTGTATTGACACCTTTAACATGCTCAAATGATCTCCATCGCAGCCTGAGAAAATCACATAACAGAGTGAGCACCCAATCTAGGGTTTTCATCTTGATCCTGATGTGATACGAATATAGCCATGTGAATTGATGATTTGATGTCAAACATGGTAGAAACCACTTGATTATCGATCATTGAGGTAAATTGTTAACAAGTGCAAGGTAAATCACCAATTATGACAAGGACTCCCAAGGTACCCTAGTACATTATGAATGTGAATAAATGAGTTGAGGTAGAACATTTGTGGAATCATCCTATCAGAGGTCAATGATGTAAACCTATTGTCGGAAGTGAGAAGGCCTGCTATTGAGGCATGCAGGTCCCAAGGTACTAACTATTTTCTAAGTCTAATTCTTGGGTAATGTGTTAAAGTTGACAAGGAAAGACTCGTCGAAATAGGGCCTTGATGTATCCTCCATCATCGACACGAAACTGACACCAGAAAGTGATGTGATATGGTGGATCGAATGAGTATGGACTAACATAGGAAATGAAAATTGGTAATACTACAGATGGATGGTTTGAATTGAAACTTCCCTTGAACATGATCAAGGATAATTTTAAGGATGGAAACTTATTTTACAATGTAGAAACCTGGGCTAATCTTACTAGTCCTTAATATGCAAAACGTAAAATGTTTGGCCATACTTTTGTAAAAATATTCAAAATTCTAAGGATTTTATATAGTTTCTATAAAAGTTTGGCGATTTTTAAGGTAAAATAATTTTATTATATGGAATTTGGGCGAATTGTTTTTAGAAAAAAATGTAAATTGACGAATCTTTTTTTTGGAAAAAACATGGAAAATTAGTCCATTTGTGAAATTTAGCCCCTAAAATCATCTATGAACATGATGAGGCACGACAAGTGACTTGGAAGCATTGACTCGATCAGTACCAAAAACATAATGTGACGAAAAATAAGAACACTCTTCGACTAGGACGAAAAAGTATGATGACGCATAGAATTGGCATGACTCAGAGGCAAGCATATAACCCAAATGTAAGACGAGACGCAAACAGGTGCCATGTTCAAAAGTGACAATAACTACCATAATGGATTCCAAAAAATTTGACTCACTTCCTTCATTTTTCCCCCATCTAGATAGATGAGTACCTCTTTCTTTTTTAACAAGCTTGAGGAGGATAACAGATGCTCGGTATAGTTCATCCTTTAGATGAGTCCCTCGTCATATGTTTAGTGAACCTAAATAAGGAGGGGTTCGGTCGTGTATGGGTCATGGATATTGGACTCACATAGGTCCTTCGATGCATAGTTTTACCAACCCAAAGAAGGTAAAATCGGTGGTTTTTCATGTTTAGAGATTCTGAAAAGAACTTAAAGACAAATCCATGGATGAATTTTTCATAAATTTAGTCTCCCAAGCCTGAAAAAAGTGTAAAATAATATAGGGGGGGACTCTTCTAATTATTCATTTTTCATCATGATCATCATCCGACATGAGTGGAGCATCTATGTGCATTTGTTTCAAGAATTCAAACATAAAAAAAAAAAAGATTCAATAACAATGTACCCTTTAGGACATGCACCTTGCCTTAAAAATCATTGTTGCTCCTTGGGAAGAACATCCATCTATAAATCCCCACACCATCTAATTGAATGTCTTCGACCAAATGTACCAAAATATGGACATCAATATCCATACCAATAGGAAACTCTCTCTAAAAGATACAAACAATTCTCATTATTTCATTGTACCATCTAGGGATGCTTGTGACATGTATCACTTTGTACTTGATCCATGTAAATCTAAGATGACCCTCGATAATCACTATTTACTAAAAAACACTATTGGTTACATTTACCAAGGAAAACCCCCGAGTACTACCCCTCATTTCAAGGATGGTACCCAGGGTAAAACCTAGAATCTTTAGGGCACAAGGCCAGTCAAAAATAGGGATCGAAGCCATTACAACAATATACTTGTTAAGAGCTCAAGATGTCACTTGTGGGAATTGAACCTAGGTGGGGAGGATAATAATCATTGCTCTGAACCACCCGAGATAAACCCAATTGAAAATTCACTATTTAGTAATTGCATATAAAAAGTTGTCATAATAATACTTGATATTTGTATGTATATACTCAATGAAGATAAATTTATGGTCTAGATAGAACATATGAGAAACAACTTTACAAATGAAAATAATCATTGATGGCACGACATTAATATTGTGTGAGACTAGTGCATCCATGTATCTATCAAATAGATATGATGAACGTATGCATCCTCAAAATGGTTGAAATTATATGGTCATAATATTACAAGGTCTCAATTAAGAATTCTGGACTAATTTATATCAAAACCAAATTAGTAATATGCACCTTTAACAAATTATGGTGATCATGTGTCTTGAGACATGTCAACTGACCATCAACAATGAATTATTTTATCAATGAAGAACCGTATCATGTTAGTGTTCTAATTGTATGAATCACATTTCTCACACGCTCTAAGTCATCCTTAGACAATATCCATGTTAGATCAAGATATTTGTTTTTGGCCATCCACATTAGTTGTATCTTTTTCTCATAGATATTTCTTTGTCTTTAGCATAGCCAAATATATTCCAGATTTATTTGTATCTTTCTTAGTGGAAGAAATATATTTTCAAAAAGAATCTGACACTTTCTTAAACACATGCATTGGATATAATAATGTGCCACTTTAAGTTCTTTCCAATACGATAGATTGTAGAATTTGGAAGGCTTGTTCATGATTTTTGGCATGTGATCAAGAGGAATTTTGAAGTCACATATATCATTGGCAATATCAAATAGATCTCTATTGAACATATCCTCCCATACCAATTTAATATAAGATTCAATATTCTTTGACCAATTTGTTAGAGTTAGGCTATGAGGAGGTGTTCCTCATTTTGTTCATTAAAATATCTCTTCATTTGATAAAATAATGGCATGGATACAAAAAATTCATATGTACTTCATAGACACACTTATGAAAATTTTTAGAATATATTAAACACATTTCCTCACCCCAGTGTGGTTAAGTAAATGATTCTTTTGTCCTTAGTCAAGGGCCACAAAGGTGAGAAAATAGACACGATGTATCAATTATTGATGAACCCCATTGAATTATAAGATTTACACTTTTCCAAAAGAAACGTTATACTTAAGAATACCTCCATCCCTACAAAATTATGGATTGTCCAACAAATCACACTATACATCATAAATGATTTTTCACATATAGGTCTTGAAATGTCATATAGTTGAATGTCATTCCATAGGAGCAACATTTCCTCTATCAACGGTTCCAAATAAACATCCATGTGTTATGAACCAACACCTTGAGAATCATAAAAATCAATGAGTAACAATCCACTTCGAGGGGGAAACCTCCTTTTACAATATATTGAATGTACAAGATGAGATATGATGATCCTAAGAGGTATCCTTGGTGTGTGTGCGCATGCATGTGTGTGTGTGTGTGTGTGTGTGTGTGTGTGTGTGTGTTTGTGTGTGTGTGTGTGTGTGTATATAACACCTGACCCCCTAATTTGAACTTAGGCTGGTGGGATGTTGGTTTTCCTTTATTTCTCTCTCATGGCATGCTATCAGATTTATCAGNGTGTGTGTGTGTGTGTGTGTGTGTGTGTGTGTGTGTGTGTGTGTATATAACACCTGACCCCCTAATTTGAACTTAGGCTGGTGGGATGTTGGTTTTCCTTTATTTCTCTCTCATGGCATGCTATCAGATTTATCAGTTGTTTGAGTGAGGACTTCTCTTATCATAATTTAATTTATAATGACTCTTGTTAATTGTAACACCCCGGGTTTTGAGCCTCGTATTAAATAATGTATTTTGTTAATCTATGAAAGGTCAGAGTGCCCAAACAATTGAAAGAGGCCAATGTGCCTGGGAAATGTAATGTTTTGATCATTATTAATAATAAATACATCATTGGGCGCTAGATGGACAAGGACAAGAGTTATAGGGGGATATGATTCCATAAGAGAGGGGGCTTGATGCGATAAGAATTTATTTTATATTTTATTTACCCATTTTTGTTTTATTGGAGAAAACAGTTACATGAGCTTCTTGAGGGGAAGGCCAAGTGGTTCCTTAATTCCAACAATTACATAATCCCATCTTTGGTCTGTGGTGGGGGTTGCTTCTTCTTCACTCATTCACTCACTCACTCGTTGCTCATTTTTCATGGTACACACCTTTCATTATGTTCTCTCTCCGTGCATTCTTGAACCCACTCTTATTTCCTCATTCGTGTTTGGGCTGAGAGAAAGGAAAACAAATTGTTGGAGAGGAGCCATGGTTTTGTTGGTCGTAAAGATTGTTGGTGTATTCCAACCATGAATTAAGGCCTTCATGTCTGATATTATTTGGTCTGTGTTCAAATTTTCTCACAGGTGCGACTCCTGAGAGTCCCAGCATGGAGATTCTTGACCAGATGCACTGGAGCCCTAGAAGGAGATGGACATCCTGAGGGACTACGTAGCAGAGAAGGGGGTCCATTCTCTTGGGTTTTTTGGGCTGGGTAGAAGAGAGTTGGTGTAATTTGGATTATTTTGGGTGATGAAAATCCTATGAGAGCTTGAGTGTTGAATGGTTGTGGAAGCCAAGTGACACTTTGGAACCGTCCTTGTGGATTCATAGCCCTAGCTCGAGTGTGACATTGTTTTTGAGACTTGGAACAACAGTGTCTATAGTTGGGTGGAACGTTGTTGGTATACAAACATTTGGTGATTTGTTTCATTAATGATAAGTGCTCTCTGTCATGGTTTTATTTACCTGTATATTTATTTCCGCTGTGTATTTATTTATCTATGAAATTTGTATCCATAGTATGCATGCTTGTTGGTTATTGTTGTGCATGACATATGTCTCATTTATTTATGTTGTAGCATGAATCCTGATCTATGCATGTGAATACTCCATCCATATTTATTAATTAAAAGTTAGATCAGAAATCAAAATTAGTCCAGAGCGGGCTTGAAGTGGCATGCCCAGCCTGTGGGTGGTTGGGTACATTAAAGATTGGTATCAGAGCTTCAGGTTGAAACACGGGACTTGTATGGTATGGAACTATTGGATAGGGTATTATGGTTAAGAATGAATATGTGCTTGAGATCTAAAGATCAGGAGAGATAGCATTGCAGAGATCACACAAAAGCCAGAGCATCGTGGAGACAAAGATCCTTTGTAAAGGATCATAGAATCGTGATCGTTCCCTTTTGAATTCGAGAGCGATAACCACCGTGGAATCAAGGAGTTATGGATCATTAGATCAGAAGGTAAATGAACGAGGACCATTAGATAAAGGTGAAACCAGAGGTTGGGAGATATTAAGTCATAGCCTTCATACCGAACTTATCGATTGTCAATCATTGATAGAAGCCGAGCAGGAGATGAAAAACTCCAGAACTTCGTCACTTCGATAATTATGGGAAACAGGAAGAAGTGTGAAAAGGATGAAATCGTGAAGTATCGTTGGTCATCCGATCTGATAGGAGGCTCGGGTGAAATCTCATCCGTTATTCAGGGTCCTCCAGCGTTTACCACTTCGGGACAATCAAACCCTTTTAGAATTGTTATAACCCGGAGTCCTAGAGTGTCGAAATCATGAAGTCCCTTCGACCATTAGATCGAGGGAAGGACTTCAGAAGTAATTTCAACCATCATATCTAGCAAGGGTGGAAGGATAGAGAATTTTCGAATCTTTGAAACTTTTCCACTCAGGCGATTACTGGAAAATGGGCAAAGCCCTGAAGTGTTGAAGTCTCAAAGTGTCGAAACTACGAAGGGTAAATCCGTCATCATGAAATAAAGCAAGTCGTCAGATCTGTGGTAGAGAATGTGGATTTTCCATTTGATGGATGATGCGTCATTGTCCATGTGGCAGGGGTGTCATGTGGGGACACATGTCACCTGGATTCAGTACCTTTTGGACCCTAACCTGCTCATTTTTTAGTGACACGTGGCATGCATGCCATGGGTACACATCACCATAGGTGACATTAGCATGCCATGTCATCTCCGGGAGTATGGCCTCCCGAGGTGTCCAACATCTCTACCAGCGAAAGTGTCAAAGACCGAAGTCGTGAATTCACGCAAACCATCAATCTAAGATCCCTTCGGGACCTTTCACAACTATTAGATCAAGCAGTGGAAGGATGGCGTGAGCACTTCGACATTTATCACTCTGAGGAAGTGGAATGACTCGAGAGTTGAAATGTTTCAGAGTCCTGAAGCGTTGAAGTCCTGAAATGAATAAGGATCGCCCATCTTGACACCTTATTAAGTCATCGTTGATGGATCAACGGTGGAAAGAAAGGATAAGAGCTTTAGCGAGTATCACTCTGGGGGAGTTAAGAGACTTGGGAGTTATAATGTCCCGGAGTCCTGGAGCGTCGAAGACCCAAATTGGTTAAGTCCATCCATCTCAATGTCTAATTAAGTCATGATTGTCGATATCGTTGAATCATCCAGATGAGTCGGGATGTCCAGTCAACGAAAGATCAAATCTCAACCGTATGATTTGTTAGTAGAGTTATTGGAAAGGCTTCAGTGAAGTTTAACTCCGAGAGAAGTTGGAGATTGAAAAGGGAGAATAGTCGAAGGTTGAAGTCCAGAGGACTTGGTCCCAACATCGGTCTCATGATATGGTAAAAGGGGTCAATTAGAGACGTGAAGGGCCTAGAAGTGACCAATCCCTCGGATATTGTGTTCAAACAAGGGCCTGTGCAGAATTCGAATTATGTACCATTTAAATGAGTTGTGGAATATTTTGACAAGATCTTGTTGCAAAGAAAAAGAAAAGGGGGTTGAAAGTGATTTTTTTTGGGAAGCCATAACTTCCAACTCAAATATCAAATTGGGGCAAGATTACAGTCATTGGAAAGATGATTTAGAGGAGAATAACATGGAATTGTTACAATATGGATAATTATAATATATTTTTCATGAATTGAGAAGAAAAAGGACTTGTAGCATTATTTGAAAAAAAAATATAATATGCATAATTCTAACAAAATGGTGGCTTGCACATTTTGTAGAATTAGGGGGTGTAAACATATCGGTTCAGGATGCATATTCAAGAAATGGAAGAAGGAGATGGATCTTCCAGCCATGATAAATATGCCAAAGGTTAGAATATCAATGTTGGTAATGCAAAGACAAAATCCAACAAACACCGGGCCAGAGGGGAGCAAGAAACATTGATAGAGACTATGAGAAGCCTAAAAATAGAAGTGCAAAGTTTCAAATAAGACAATGAGAAACTGATAAGAGAACAAAATCAAATAAATGCTCAAGTGATGAAAATCTTAAATCAGTTGCAGAGGAAAATAAAGAATGGATCAAACTTAAAACAGGAGGAAGAGGGAAGATGTCATGAAAGAAGAGATGACCGCATTAGAATTGGTTATTCAAGAAGTGCTAGAAGAAATCATAGACATCACTCACCTCCCTACTCAGCAAGGAAATTGTATGCATCTGAAGATTCCATAAGTAGTCTAGAGGTGTCTCATGTTAAGCACCAAAGAAGAAGACATGAATTGGACAGTTTTCAAGGAGAGATGGGGAAGCTTAAGCCATCATCCTTTGATGGTGAAAGAGAAAGGGAAGATGATGTTGAGGCATGATTTCTTGGAATCAGGAGGTATTTTCAATTGCATAACTACTCATCAAACCTAGAAGCCAAAATTGTCACATACCATTTACACAAGAAAGTTGTTATGTGGTGGGATCAACTGAAGCAAGTTGAGCACATTGATGAGAGTAGGATCACTTGGAAGCAGTTCAAAAAATATTTTCAGAAGGAGTACCTTTCAGGACACTTCTATTACAATAAAATGCAGGAATTATTTGAACTTAGGTTGGGAAGCATGACCATGGCAGAGTATGAAAAGAAGTTTGTGGGGCTTGTTGATTAAGGTTGGTTGTCATTGATGTCAACCCTTGAAGAAAGACCTGTAGCACAAAGTTTTGGGTAATGGACCCATTAGTGTTTGATGTAAATATGACTCATTATTGTTTTTTCATGGTTGATAAGAAGTAAATATGGATGAACTCCAAAGTGGTCCCCTTATGGTGAAATCCCTCACGGGAAGACGCTTTGTGGAGTAAGAGAACCCATGCTTAATTATGGAATAATGAGATAAGGAAAGTGAATTTGTTAAGGAAAATATCCTAGATGAATATTTATTGTCATGTCATTTCCGATGGTATGTGGAACGTCACATAATTCCTCACGGTTAGAGAGTTATGTCCATGAGAAGTTGGAGACCCCAGGTTTGGGTAATGGACCCAAGTTTGTTTGATGGGTAATGGTATGAGTTATGATATATTTTCAGATAATACTATTCTATATGGATATTACATGTCATGTCATTTCTAGTGGTATGTAGAACGTCACATAACTCCTCACGGTTTGAGATTTATGGCCTTACGAAGTTGGAGGACCCTCATATGTCATCTAGAAGCCCAAAAAGGTCAAAGTAATCAAAGTGGTTTAAGAGATTTTAAAAGGTAAATAATAAAGTGAAGTGATGAGTGTATTATAATTCAAAGTGAATACAAAATAAATTATTTCAATAATAATTTTAATGGAGAAATTAGAAGTGGACCCAACCCTAAAATAAGGAAAGTGGGGCCAAGTGACCTAGAATATGTTTTTAAGGAAGTTACTTGGAGAGTATAAATAAGAGGCAAGGCTCTCTCATTTGAATCACACTTTAGCATATTGAATATCTATAGGTGTATGAGGTTTACAAATTATATCTAAGCCAAAATTCTGAGGAAAGTGAAGAAAAGAAGGCCGAAATGCAAGGAAGGATAAATTCTTTTGATGGTGTTTTCTATGGTATGTTATTTTCAGGTCATCTCACCATTTTCGCTATAACTTTTTTTATATAATGATTCAGATCCTGACATTTCTATGCAAGTGAGAAAACATATCCAATTATCTGTGGTTCAAAATTCAGCTTGTTGGTCATTGTATTTTTGGAGTTACACTCTGTGGAAAACAGGGTTTGTGGCCAGTCCTGAAACTAGTCAAAATCAGGTGTTTCGGGTAAAAACGTCATAACTTCTTCATAACAGATCCAAATTTAGTGAGACAAAATGTGTTGGTTAGGGTATAGTATTTAGTATGCTTTATAATATTTTCAGATCATTTAATCAAATATTTTGTGCGGGGCACGCTCTACAAGGTCGCTCTCTAGAATAAACCAGAATTCAACAAGGTATGTCATTTTTGCTATAACTCCTTTTCTGGGAGGTTCCAAGTAGTGCAACTTGGAGGAATTGCATAAAAAACACTGAAGAATATTTTTTATTAGTTTCAGATCTTTATACATTACAGGTTCAAAGTTATGATTACTTCAAGTTAGGGTTGTTGACTAATCCAAAACTAGGCATGTGAGACTAAAGAAAAGTTTGATGAAAATGCTAGTCTCTTGTTGTTAAAGTTAAGGACGGTTTGTAGGAATGTGATCAGATACACCAGGTCTATTACAGAGCTACAAATCAGATTTTGATGATAAAATTGATGAGGGATTTTGGTTGAAGTACATGTTGAGTACATGGTTGAGACAATAGTTGATACGTTAGCACATACATGAGGTGTATAGTTGATGATGTTGGTACACATTGACGAGTCATAGTTGATGAGTAGTTGACACATGATTGGTACATACTTGCTACATGGTTGGATGCACTTATTTATGGTACAAGTTGATTACAGGATTGTGCATGGTTGATGCACTTGTTTATGGTACAGGTTGATTACAAGTTGGTGCATGGTTGATGCACTTGTTTATGGTACAGGTTGATTACGGGTTGGTGCATGGTTGATGCAATTGTTTATGGTACAGGTTGGTGCAT
>JASDQU010790261.1:295185-318296 GCA_032191745.1 Picea mariana
TTTAGTTGCAGCTGGAAAACAAAGGAAGTTGGTGCTTCCAATGAATGTAATTCTTCAAGACATATAAGAAAAAGCATTCTGTGGTTTTCTCCCAATTTGGGTTTCCATGTAAAACACTGGTGTACTGTGCATGTATGTGATTGTTTATTTATTACTTCTCATTATTGGATAATAATTCTAAATTGTATATTGAAGAAAAAGGATTATAACTACGTTATTACTGATTTACCCCCCCTCTCAGTAATCCAACAGGGCTACTAAAGTATGTGCAATTTATAAAAGATGAGAAGGTGAAAGTAAAGAGGTTTTTAAGTGGATTGCCATCCTTTTATAAAGAGAATATCCAATATGATGAACTTGGGACATTGACTGAGACCATTAAGAAGGCTAATGTCACACGCCCACTACAGCAACCTAGATTTTTCTCTTTTTCTTCGAGGGACAGAATCCCTGAATTTCTACTGTGCCTAGTGCAGACCATCCCTTCCCTTATCCTCATCCATGTGATCGTTGGCTATGAGCACAGGCCTTACCAAAAAGGCGCTTCCAACTTTCACGTTTTGGGATTTCTATGTGCGAGCTCTCCCCAACTCCCTATCCCTTGAAATGTCGAAACCCGAAATGGGGTTAACGAGCTCCTTGGCTCCCCTTTTTTCTACTCCATGCGACCACCTCAGTGAACACATGCTAACACCAAATGGCACTACCAGAACTTGACTTTCGAGATTCCTATTGCAAGGAACCCTTGTTCCTTCAATCCCCAAAACCCGAAGGCCCGGTATCATCCGGATCTACAGTCCAGATCGTCGACTTGATCAACGGCCCGGATTAAATCTCAAAATTCTACCTTTCAGGATTCTGGTGAGGTCTTCACTCTTATTTCCCCGATCTCTAGAACCCCGATGGCTCTAGATCTTCGCCAGACGTCCTCTACAAATGGATGGTCTAGATTCTTTTGGGACTCGAAATGTCGATTCCCGAGTTTAGACCCTTCTTTAACTGCTAGCGCCTACCTCCTTCTTCTACCACATGACCATGTCCTATGACCTAGGGCTCATCCACGGAGTGCGTCGGGGTTTCGTATACCAGAATTTCATGACTTGCGAAGATGAGGGGTCTTGCCCTTTGGTTTCCCGGGTGCCGAAACGCTAGAACTTATTCACGCTAAACCGATTCAAGGTTTCGTATACCGGAATTTGCGACTGGCGAAAATGAGGGGTCTTGCCCTTTGGTTTCTCGGGTGTCGAAACGCAGAAACTTATTCACACTAAACTAATTCGGGGTTTCGTATACCGAGATTTTGTGACTTGCGAAGACCAGGGGTCTTGCCCTTTGGTTTCCCGAGTGCTAAAACTCCGATGGACGGTTCTGAATACTTTGGGACTTTCAGGATGTTTGTCGAGTCCACTCTCATGCCTATGCAAAGGTTAAGATCAACGATCAATAGAGCTTCGACGGATCGTTGGATCTACAGTCTTGGATCCCATCGCTACTTGCAAAGGCTAAATGGGTCAAGGTGTTAACACCTGCGCTCATCCTCTAGATCCGTCGGTCTTGACCGATCTGGAGTAATTCCAAAAGGATTCTGACCATTCGTCTACCAAATGATGGGGTATTCTCTTTCGATAACTGGACTCGTTGTCCTTTCTAAGCTTGAATCACGAGATTCAACCTCTCAGAGCTTCGAACTCCCACGACTTCGAAACCTGAGAGAACTACTCTTTCTTGTACAAGGTTTCCAGACTTAGATCACATGATCCTTCAGAGGGTTCTTGGGTAATTATCCCTAGGCTTGGTGACCTGACTGAAAAGCCTTCCTAATTCGTCGAGCTATGAACTCTGTGACAGGGGTAAAGTAAACTCATGGGTTTACTATAATGGTAGTCTTTTCAAGGAACTCACTCCGGTTCTGGAATGCGAGGAAACTTCCCGTAAAAAGGTGTCTTTAGGAATTAAACCAGGACAGGGCGCAAGTCAAGTAGATGGGACAATTATCAAGAGAACGGACTAGTATTCTGAACTTATTCATTCTATACATAAATCTATTATGGTCATATATAAGTATAAACATGCATCCATTATTCCCAATCAAAACACAAGGCAATCACTTCTATACAGAGACCATTTATGAGCATATAAACATGAGCATGCATCCAGGATATTCAATTCAAAATACAAGACATAAACACTTATCATAAACAGTAGGCGTGACACAACTACTGAGAGGGGTGCTTGTTTCCACCCAACCGTAGGCTCAATGACTCCAAATGGATTTACCACTAGCCACCCCCGAGCTAGACCACGATGCTTGAGATTCAGTCTCCTACTTCCAGCTCAACGGAAGTCAAGGACGAAGGTTACTCTCCTTCTCCTCTATTCAGAGCTCCCTGTATTTCCAGAGTTCCTCCCTGTTCTCTTCCGCGATCCCTATCGCGCGTGTTCTCTCTTTTTTTCCTTCCCCACACTTCCTTTCTTGCCTTTTCTGCAAGATTGTGTGTGGCGCTAATTCCCTCGTCCGTGGTTAGGTCTGAGAGCTTCTACGGATGGGTGGTTTTCCCCCATCCCCTCATTAACTCTTGAGGAGCCTCCCCACCTACCATCCTAGCAGCTAATTCATTCCAAGGTGAGAGAGTTGCTTTGGTCTTTGAGCAAGTAAAAACCAGTACGGTATTGGTTTGGTGGAAGTTAACGCAACCATTCTAGGTCCCTTCCACCACCTCTCATTAGCCATCGTGGTCTCTTTTAGCACATCCCCCCTCCCAGCAGTCATGCAACACATAATCATAACATAATTTACATTCATCGACCTTTTATACAAAGGTCCGTCAAATCAAACATTCACATCTTTGAGTTTGCCATAGTTCTTGGCCAATATAGTTATTTTTACAGACTAGGGGAAACAGGGTGTTATAGCTAAGTACCTTTATGATAAAGGAAAGGGAAGAGAATCCATGCAAAAATCTTGGAAGGATAAGAAGAAGAAGAAATTTGATCAGAGGAGGAATGGATTCAAACCTCCTTTCAATAGAAATAGACCTAATAGAAATCATCAAGACTAGTATGCTAACGATGAATCCAACAAAGAAGAATCCTTTGGAAAAAGGGGAAGACCACCAATACTATGTTGGGGATGCAAATAAGATCACATGTACAAGTATATCCCTCATAGAAAGGACAGAGTGAAGACTGTGCACAACATCCAAGAGGATACAACAGTAGAAGACATGGGAAGAATTTATGCAACTTTAGATGATCGACAAGTAGAATACCAATCCAATATGATCGAGGTGGAAGGTATGATCATTAATCATCATGTTTTTATTTTAATTGATTCAAGAGAAATTCATTGTTACATTTATCCTAAAATAGTGGATAGATCACGTTTGGAGAAAAGTAAGCTTGAAAAATCAAGTTTGGTTCAACTAGCCACTGGAACCAAAAGGATAATCCATGATATGGTCAGAGGTCGTTCCATAATTCTTAATGGTGTGAATACTAATGTTGATCTAAATATTATACAATTAGGATCTTATGATATTGTAATTGGAATGAATTGGTTGGACAAGCATCGTGTTGTCCTAGATCGTCATAACAAGACATTTACATGTATTGATGAAGAAGGAAAATAGAGCATTGTGAAAGGAGTTCCAAGACCGATATCTATAAGAGAGATTTCAGACTTACAACTAAAGAGATGTTTCAGAAAAGGATGTCAATTGTATGCAGCCCATGTGGAGGAGCCATAAAAGACAAAGGGGCCAAGCCTTAAATAATTTTCGATACTACAAGAATTTGAAAATGTATTCCAAGAAATACCAGGGTTGCCACCAAAGAGGGAGATAGATTTCTCTATTGATTTAGTGCCAGGAGTTTACCCGGTATCAAAAACATCTTACAGAATGAATACTCCATGATTAAAATAATTACAAATGCAGTTGGAAGAATTGTTGAAGAAAGGGTACATACGTCCAAGTGTTTCACCTTGGGGAGCACCAGTATTCTTTGTCAAAAAGAAGGGTGGAACTTTGAGGTTGTGTATTGACTTTCGATAGCTGAATAAATCCACTGTAAAGAACAAGTACCCTCTACCCAGAATTGATGACCTCTTTGATCAGCTAAGAGGGGCAAAGATATTTTCAAAGATAGACTTGAGATCAGGGTACCATTCAATAAGATAACCTTTAGAACTAGATATGGGCATTATGAATTTGTAGTGGTTCCATTTGGAATGTCCAATGCACCAGTTGTATTTATGTGCTTAATGAATGGCATATTCAGAAATTACTTTGATATTTTTTCATAGTATTCTTGGACGACATACTTGTCTATTCTAAGTTAGAGGAAGAGCATAAACATCACCTAAGATTGGTATTGCAAGTGTTGAGGGAACATCAGTTGTATGTCAAGCTTAGTAAGTGTTATTTTTACCAAGAATAGATCCATTACTTGGGACACATTATTTCAGAACAAGGTATAGTTGTAGATCCAGAGAAGATTGAATCCATTAGAGGTTGGCCAGTACCTAGGAATGTTTCCGAAGTTAGATATTTTATGGGATTAGTTGGTTACTACAGAAGATTTATAGCAAGGTTCTCTAAGATTTCTCATCCCATCACTTCTTTGAAAAAGAAGGGAATTAAATTTGAATGGACATCTGAGTGTGAAGAGAACTTTAATTTATTGAAAGAATTACTTACTAGTGCACCTGTTTTAAAGATTGTTGATCCAAATGAAAGTTTTGTGGTATGTATATATGCATGCAAGGAAGGACTTGGTGGAGTCCTCACTCAAAATGGATAAGTCATTGGTTATGAGTCTAGAAAGATTAAATAACATGAGAGGAACTATGTCACACATGACTTGGAACTTGTTGTCATTGTTCACGCATTGAATATATGGAGGCATTATCTCATGGGGAAGAGATTTGAATTAAGAACATACCACAGTGGTCTGAAATATCTTTTTGAACAACCAACTTTGAATTCAAGGCAAATGAGATGGCTGGAATTTTTAAGTGAATACGATTTTGACATCAATCATATCAAAGGAAAAGAAAATAAAGTTGTTGATGCACTTAGTAGAAGAGTACATCTCATGCGTGCTACAATTGTTAGTATGCATCAGTCATATTTAAAGAGCAGAATTTTAGATGTTGTTGTTATGGATCAGCATTACCTACAGGTAAAATAAATCTTACAACAAGAGGATGTACAACAGAAAATTAAAGAATATGAGATGAAGGAAGATGGATTACTTATGCATAAAAATCAAATTTATGTTCCTAGTTCCGAAGAACTTAGGAATTTGGTATTAAAAGAAATGCATAATGTTCCCTATGTCGTACATCTCGGTTACCATAAAACAATTGCAGCAGTAAGAAGCCAATTCTTTTGGCCGGGAATGAAATGAGATATTGCTGATTACATTGCCAGATGTATAAAATGTCAAAGAGTGAAGGTTGATCATAGGCACCCAGCAAGTTTGCTACAACCATTACCATCTCCAGAGAAGAAATGGTAAGTGGTAACCATTGATTTTATAACTAAATTGCCCAGGACAACAAGACAACATGATTCGATCATGATCATGGTTGATAAACTGACAAAGGCTGCTCATTTTGTTCCTGTAAAAATGACTCATACAACAGCCATTATTGCAGAAATTTACATGAGGGAGATTTCTAAGTTGAATGGGATACCTAAGACAATTGTCTCAAACAGAGATACAAAGTTTACTTCAAATTTCTGGAGAGGATTGTTTTAAAGGATTTGGTACAACATATCATCCACAGTCAAATGGGCAGATAGAGAGAGTCAGTCGAGTAATTGAAGACATGTTGAGAATGTATGTGATGGATAAGTCATCTAAGTGGGAAGATTACTTGTACTTGGTTGAGTTTGCCTATAATAATGGGTATCAAGATTCATTGAAAATGAGCCCACTTGAAGCATTGCATAGTAGGAAATGCAATACTCTAGTGAGTTGAGATAACCCAGCAGGCAGAGTGGTACTTGGGCCAGAATTGGTCAAGGATATGGAAGACCAAATGGTTAGAATTAAGCAGAATTTAAAGGCAACTCAAGATAGACAGAAAATTTATGCAAATAAGAACAGGACAGCTAGAGAATTTAAAGTGGGGGAGCATGTGCTTTTAAAAGTGAATCCCAAGAAGATCTCTTTGGAGTTGGGTAGTTGTACAAAGCTAGCAGCCAGATTATGTGGTCCATTTGAGATATTGGAAAGAATAGGGACAGTTGTATACATGCTTGCATTGTCTGCTTCCATAAATGTGCATAATGTATTTCATGTCTCTTTGATAAAAAAATATGTACATGATCCTAACCATGTTATTGATTGGCCTATGATTCAGGTAGAGACATAGGAAGGCTTTCAAGTCTATCCAATGTGAATATTGGACAGAAAATTCAAAATGCTTCAAAATCAAGTTATAGAGCTAGTAAAAGTCCAGTGGACTTGCTACAGTCCTGAAGATGCTACTTGGGAGCATGAAGATTCCATGTGAGCAGAGTACCCGCAACTTTTTGAATAAATTTTGAAATTTTGTTTTCTTCTTTGTATATGCACCTAAGGACAACACCAAAATAAGGGGGAGGGGATGTAACACCTCGGGTTTTGATCCCTATATTAAATAATTTATTTTGTTAATCTATGAAAGGCCAGAGTGCCCAAACAATTGAAAGAGGCCAGTGTGCCTAGGAAATGTAATGTTTCGATCATTATTAATAATAAATACATCATTGGTTGTTAAACAGACAAGGATAGGAGTTATAGGGGGCTATGGTTCCACAAGAGAGGGGGCTTGAGGGGCTAAGAATTTATTTTATATTTTATTTACACATTTTTGTTTTAATGGAGAAAATAGTTACATGAGCTTCTTGGGGGGAAGGATAAGTGGTTCCTTAATTCCAAGAATTACATAAACCCATCTTTGGTCTATGGTGGGGGTTGATTCTTATTAACTCATTCACTCACTCACTCGTTGCTCATTGGTCATAGTACACACCTTTAATTATGTTCTCTCTCCACTCATTCTTGCACCCACTCTTCTTTCCTCATTCGTGTTTGGGTTGAGGGAAAGGAAAACGAATTGTTGGAGAGGAGCCATGGTTTTGTTAGCTATAAAGACTACTGGTGTATTCTGGCCATGAATTAAGGCCTGCATGTCTGAGATACTTTGTCTTGTGTTCATTTTTTCTCATAGTTGTGAATCATGAGAGTCCCAGCATGGAGATTCTTGACCAAATGCACTTGAGCCCTAGAAGGAGATGAACAACGTGAGGGACTGCGTGGCAGAGAAGGGGGTCTATTCCCTTGGGTTGTGCAGGCTGGGTAGAAGAGAATTGGTGTACTTTGGATTGTTGTGGGTGATGAAAAGCCTATGAGAGCTTGAGTGTTGACTGGTTTGGGAAGCCGAGTGACACTCTGGAACTGTCCTTGTGGATTCATAGCCCTAGCTTGAGGGTGACATTATTGTTGAGACTTGGAACAAAAGTGTCTACGGTTGGGTTGAACGTCCCTGGTCTGCATCCAATTGGTGATTCTTTTCATTAAAGATAAGTGCTCTTTGTCATGGTTTTATTTACCTATATATTTATTTTTGTTGTGTATTTATTTATCTATAAAATTTGTATCCATATTATGCATGTTTTTTGGTTATTGTTGTGCATGACATATGTCTCATTTATTTATGTTGTAGCATGAATCTTGATCTATGCATGTGAATACTTCATGCATCTTTATTAATTAAAAGTTAGATCAGAAGTTGAAATTAGTCCAGAGCGAGCTTGAAGTAGTGTTCTCAGATTGTGGGTGGATGGGTACGTTACAAATTATCAAAGAAATATCTCCACTTAGTTTACTGAAGTCTCCACGTACCCATGCGCCCTCAATCATATGGTGAGGTTTTCCTTTCTCCCTCAGAGTGATGGTATGGGCCTATTCATACATATTCCATAGAGGTTCCCCAACCATCTATGTTGACCTCCCCTCTAATGAAAGTATCCCAATGGGTCATTTGTTGAGATCTAATGGTCCTCAAACCCAGGGTTCCAATGGTCATGAATACGTAGAGGTTTTCTTCCAGATCGAAGGTTACTCCCTGTGTAAAGGTACATTACTCACACAATTGAGTGGGAGCCACAATCACATGAATAAGATTTACTCTCACCCACATTCCACTCAACAATACTCCTTTATCATCGGTGTCTCTCCCATCAATGTAATTCCCTTATGGTTTCTCATATTAATCCGAACAACTCGCTTTGAACATACTCACTTTGACAGATCAAACGATCCTCGAATGTCTAATCCAATGGTGTCCAGGGTCTTTGGGGATGAAACATTATCCCATCAAGGTTTTGGATTCCTCCTCCTCAGAGTGGTTCTCACTAGATCCAACGGATGGGATCACATGCATATATTCTGAGATATCCATGGTCCTTGGACCTCCGTCGTCGGATGTCTACCCTAATCCACTTCACATCACCTCTAAAAAATATCACTCCAACGTACTAACATCGAAATCCAACGATCTAATTTTTTTGCTTCATCATCCTCCAATAGATCGACGATCTCAGTCGACTCAGGGCCTTCCTCTATGGGGTTCAAACAAAACCTCATCTAGCCACTATGAAAGTGGCACCATCCAACCAATTGAATGGATTTGGCCAACACATTGAATCAACGATTGCAAGTCATTCCAATCGAACATAGGTTTTCCTTAGTTAAAACAATCTGACTTAAGGACTTAGCCAATTTTCATGGTTCTACAAGGTGCTGTCCAAATCTTCAAGAAACAAAAATCCACTCTAAGACCATCAAGGACCTCTCACTTAAAAAAGAAGATATTTCATATATTTCAATATTTCCACATAAATATTTGGGTTTTCTACCACCACCTCCCACGCGTCAAACATGTGGGAGCCTTGAGCAAGGGGAAAATAGTGGGCCCTTGGTCACAACAAAGGAGCATATGAATCCTCACAATTGACCCCCAAAAGACCAGGAGCTTTTCCAATTTCCCGATTGACAAGTTCATCTGCTTCATAATTATTATGCCTATAAGCATGAAAAAAGCACATGTGAATACCACTAGAGTGAAGTTGGATTCAATCCACAATTTTCTTTAGAGAAAGATCCTTCAGTGGATCATAAGACTGATAACCATTTTGGAGTCCCCGACTACATTCAAGGTCTTGATTTGCTTATGTTTGACTAATAAAATTCCCTGAAATAGAGCGTAGAGTTATGCTATATTATTAGTTTTGATCCCAAATTCCAATAATAGTCCAAGACTTTATTTCCTCTGAGCTCTAAGAGAACCCACACCTACCTCCCATGTATGGATATATGTTACACTTCATGTAACTGTATATAAAGGAAGAGTAAAAGTATGTTCCTTGAGATTTGAATTTGGTTTTTTTTAATTACTACTTCAATTTATCATTAAGTCATAAGGTAATGGACATATTTGTATTATTGTAAATATGTAATAGGTAGCCATAAATATTATTGAGTATGGTGTATAGTTATGTTTTTTTTAAGGTAGAGATAAGGACACCCCAAGTAAGTAAGGAAACCTTCACTTGAAAACTTAGAGTATACAACTTATGTAAGTATTAATCATTCTTAAAAATGGAAATTCAATTAAAATGGATTTATGTTAGTGATTATTTTTTACATTATGGTAATTATTTTTTTATTGAAGTTTCATTTGATTATTTGATCTGTAAATAAAGGATTTATGGTCCACTCATTTTACTAGCATGGATACCTTGCATAAATAACTTTGGATCTTTGTTTCTCTTCCATGTACAAAGATCTATGCTCTTTTGATGGTTGCAAGGCATGTGATATGACAACCAATGGCCTATTGTTGTTTAATGTAACGTGCACACAACAAATCACTCGCAACGAAATGATATTCAAGTCTCTGAGTTCTAGATTATGTGCTCAATGAAATTATGGGTGCAACTTCTTTGCAACACAATTGACTCCTTTAGATGGGTTGTGAATCACATGTGATGCTTGTGTACCATTTTTTCACATACCCTTACCCAACATGCATTCAACAAAGATCTCTTTGTCAATACAAGAATCCAACAATCAATGTGTTCAATTATATGCATATACATAATGTCAAAATCACTTTCCCATAAACATATTTAAACGCATTATGTTTTACAGCTTCATGCTCAATGGAAGCACCTTTAGCATGACCTTATCATTCTAATTCAACTACAAATTATAATATGAACTCTACTAGTTAAATATGCAAATCTAGTACTTTTGTGTTTGTTTAGAAATGACACACTATATTACAAACTTGGATTCATGTATCAAAATGTCTTCTTGTAAAACCAAAACAAGTCACCCAAATTGATGAAATTGATTTCCAACGAGTTCTAATGAATTGGGTTCAAACCCACAACACAATAAAATCTTAAATTGTTGTGTGAGATCTCAACCAGCATAGGTAGTGCTTCACCCTAAAGTTTATTCTATCGGGAACTCTTTCTTTTAATACTCCAACAATCATTAAAGAAATAATTTATAAATGGAGGAATGTCCCACCACTTCCAATCGAAGGAATGTGACCACCAATTAGCAATCCCAACCAATATAATGTTCTATTATGACAACTGATAGGTGAGCATGACAAATTATTAACCAGCTACAACTATGACAAATTCTTGAGTAGCTACATCAATAAAGGAATACAAGACAAAATCATAAGCAACCAAATCTCTCCCTTATTGACAAAGGATATGTAGAATGGATAAAAATAAAGGTGAATAAATCATTGTTTAATAGCATATGTCATGCCATTCACTACCATCCACCCCGTGTACCATCCAGGGAAGCATCCCATGTTTTACGGGCCAAGAGGACACCTCAACCCATGTGTATGACCTGTTTACAACCCAAAGGGACACTAGAAACCACCACTAACCTCTAGATGTTACAAATTAAGTGATAGAGGTGCATACAACCTTAGGGTTGTTGATTTTTTGTTGAGTATGGCTATCTGTGGCCAACTGATTCAAAATCACCAAATTGTTGTTCTTCAGATGCAAAATTAGAAACTTATCGTGACAATTTCAATGACTAGAACATCATAAGCATTGATTATCATAATTCAAAATGAAATGGACAGTGGATGTCCTTGCATTGTTGGTATTCACCCAATGCTAAGGGAAAACATTTTTTTAGTAAGAGTTATCAAAACTATGCTCTAAAATTGTTCATATCAACCCATGAAAAGGAAATTGAGCATAATAATCTCTCAAATTCTGCTAACAATTCATGAGCATGTTATCTATTAGAACAATATTCAAATATTCATTTTCCTAGAGCTTGCCATTGAATTAACCACCCAGGAAGAAATTGTGTTTTACTATGCATAATTTTCTCAAATTTATATAATGAACAAAGAGGAGTTTGGCTCTGAACTATGCACTCGTACCATAAATGAAATCCATAATATTAGATAGAACAATAAAACCACATCATAATACACAAGATTTTACCTTGGAAACGCAAATGCGAAACTGGCTTTGAATGGTTGCTTGATTTTCATTTCGACAATCTCTGGTACTTTGCATATTATGGCTCTCTCTATGCATCCTCCTCTCTTGGCCAACAAAAATACCTTTGAGAGTGAAAGTATAGGAACAAGTAGGGAGAGATGGGGTAATGGGAAGGTCAAAAGGCATGAACTTTCATTTCCCATTCTTCGGTATTTTCCCTCCTATTATTATTTTTCATTTTCATTTATCTCTCGTTTTTTCTCTCTTTTTTGTCTTATTTACTTTTACATTTTCATTGTATTTCATAGTTTATTTGTCCTTCATTAATCATTGAATTACCTTGCAAGTATAATCTTACAACCATTCACGTGTTTAAATCCATTTCATAGCATTATTAATATAAACATTTCATACAAAGAATTGACAAAATAAAGAAAAAAAAAACTAACATAAATGAAATAAACAAAAATGAGTATTGGCTTAAATTAAAACTCCCACAATTATATAACTATAAGTTAAGAGTTCAAAGTCCAAACATTCATAAAAACTATGAACAAAGTTTCACAACACAAGCATAGAGAAACTAAAAAGTAATTATTGTAGTGTTGGGAGGGGGTGGTCATGATGCAGGGTTTAATTGGTGAGTGAGAGATTCGCATCTATTTGTTGCATAAGTTCCAAGCCATCAATTAAAGACAATTAATTAATAAATTGTCATTTTTCTTTTTACACTAAACATTAAATTTTTACATTTTTACATTAACTTTAGTGATATACATGACACATCTCTTTTACCTAAAATGTACAAGGAACATGCCTTTTTGTATAAGTTATAAATTATTATATTAATATAGAATGAAATAGTACAATTCAAGAGAGGTTTAGGCCCATTAGAACTAGGCTCTCTTATCTCGGATCCAATGAAAAAAATAAAGGATTTTCCAGTCTTAACTACTACAAAAGTTAGTTGAAAATATACCATAGTTGTAAAGCAAAATTGGGCCAAAAGTCACTAAACTTTGAAAACTAACAATGTTAACAACCATAAAACTAATATTGAAAGTAATCCTTACATGAACTAGCATGTAAGCCAAAACACATAGAACTATAACAATATTCTTCATATAAACAAAGGGAAATATAATAGCCATAGAGATCATTCCTAGGCTTCAATGTCTAGGTTAATGGGGTTTGAAGGGGGTATTACCTCCAACTTGTGGCTGCAATGTATAGGGATTCCCTTTCAACATCAACGTCCTCCCCATTCTCCTTCTCATTTGAAGTGAGAATAAAGTTGATGAAGGAATCGTATTTTCTTTTGATTTGTTCCAACTTTTCGAGAATAGGGTTAGCTTCTTGTTTTCCAATGTTAGAAGCAATCATTTCTTTAACATGCCAATATAGGTCAACTATCTTGGCATATTTAGAATCTTTTCCTCTAGAATGCTCTAGGTTGGGTATGACCTCACATGCCCACTCATCCTATACATACTTCATGGTTTAAGCTTGATTATGCCTAATGTTGGATTCTATAAGCTCCATTTGTTTCCCCGTGTTCTCTCAATTACAACACCAGTAACCTCGATGAATATCCACAATCTCCACTTTCTTGGTTTTGAAACTATGAGGTTTGTCATTCATTTTCTTTCCCTTTTTCATATTTGGTTTCCTACCCGATCTCTTGTGTCCCTCTTCCCACTATTCTCCTCTGGAACACTAGATGGGGTGGAAAATATTCCATTCTTCCTCCTTGCAAGAACACTAGACATTTATGCATCCTCCTTCTTCTCTCTCACTTAGATTATGCCTTATCTTCCAATGCACCTCCAACATAAATTGGGTAGAGACTCTCTTCCCTTGAAGGGATCAATTCTCATTAATCCTCTAAAGGCTTCCTTCCACGATGAATAGTGATGTGCAAACTCAAATCCCCTTACTCAAGAATGATTTTTGGACTTGCTTCTCTATCAAGTAGAGGTACCTCAAGTCTAGTGATGGTATTGTTTTCATCCATCTTTAATACAGCAGTTGCATCTTTGTCACCCCATTTGGGAGTATATTATGCATGTTGCATCTTTATATGTGACTATAAAAAATTGTCAATATCAATTAGTTATGTATGATTTGTTATTACAATTAAACTCCAATGGAATTTCTCACTAATGTTTTTGTATCATGCGCATATGTAAGCAATGACTTAAGCGAGCCATTTCCATATTCCATACAACTAGTTAGAAGCTATTAAAATCCATTGGTTGATGTGAGAGTATCCTTTGTCAATTTGATAGTGACATTAAAAAAAAAAATGGTGTCATTTTTAGTGGACCATCTTTAACTTATGGTTTCTATCTATATGATCTTAGAGGCTATCTTGAAACAATGACATATGTCTAACTTAAGATTTTGGTCCATTAAATTTTTCCAGCTAGAAATGCTTTCCATGAATACAACAAACTATGACTATTTGATATGAAATACTAGGATGGAGTATCTTATTAATATTCTTTTAAATTCATTTTCCATGTGAGACATGAATTAAGTTTCATTGATGATAAAAAGAAACAAACTTTGAAAAGTCAAACATCATCCCCTTTACACACAATGGTTCTACTCTAATTAAAATTTGAACCTGAATTATTTGCATGATGATGCCATATCCCAACCACTATATCCCAATAAATTATATATATACTTATTTAACAAAATCGATTATTTTGTTCGTGATAAAGTTTTACATAAATCCCTTTACACAACATTGACTAACATTATCTTAACTAAATATATTGCTTGCAAAAATTTCAACATTGACGAATATTATCTTCACTAAGGATATTGCTTGCAAAATTTTCTCATATTATCTTCACTGAGTATATTGCTTGCAAAATTTTCTCATACAATGAGAAGGGATCAATGTCCCCAATGTATTTGTATGTTATTTCCATCATCAATGTCCCCAATGTATTTGTATGTTATTTCCTTCATCTTCCCTTGTGCCTTGTTCTATTCAAATAGTAATTTTGCAAGTTAGATGTGGGAATCCTACAAGAATGGATTAATTATTCTATAAGATATGCTCATGTGGCATATGTACAAAGTTCCTTTCCATTTTTTAATGAAATATTCGAGGCCCTTGCAATTAGGCACTACTATATAATAATTGGTGGGGCCATGCATTGTTGTTGACCTCTCATTTGGATCTGCGTGTAACGCTCTTCGAAATTGTTTTTATTTTGAAATTTCATGTGCGAACTTCCATATCCATTGGGAGTTGGAATCACATGTTTCTCGTGTAAAAGGGAAAGTTTAACACAATGAAAGAAACTTTTCCAAGCTCTTAAGAAAGATCCATTAATAAACTTTGCATTACAAACGCCATTAGATCTTTGAAAATAGGTTTAACTCATTCTATTGTCAAAACATACTTGTGTTTATTTTTGTTTTGTGTAATATTATATTCAAAATATTTGATTATTTTTCTAAATATATTCAATTATGAATATAAATCTATATTTTAGAATTATTATTATCTATTTTTGTGTTAAGACTTGGACACCAAATAGAAGAGTTCTTAACTCTATGTTTGTAATAAAATTTTGGGGCAACCAAAAGCTTCAACATTGAAAATCCCAGTTGACATGATTGATAAAACTATTTTTGGTCATTTTATATAAATGGAAATGCTTAATTTCTATGGTTGTGTTGGAGGTTGTAAGTATTGGTTGAATAGTCAAAGAATGCATGGAGAGGATGGTCATAGCATTATAGCAAGAACTCCAGTGAAAGCATGCACTTGCTTTTACTTTACTTCTTGTTTCTCATGAGTTAATGGATTGATTTGGAAAATATTTTTAAATTAAAGAAAACTTAATCCTTATCAAAAGTAGGTGCATCTATTTTTTTCACAAAGTGTCTAATCGAAGTATTTGTTAACATCAATTGTATTTCTAATCGAATTTGTTGACATCAATTGTATTTCTAATCGAAGTTTGTGGTTGTTGGTGTTTTTGAATATATCTTGTTATTTGTTTTCTCAGTATTACATTGCTTAGTGATTAGGCAAACTATTAGTATATGTGTATCATGCCTCATTTTGGTTAGATCAAACAAGTGAAGCACCATGAAATAGCCACACTAACTTATATAGACCCCACTTAATATCAATAATAGGAACTATTTTTTAACCAATATATCATAACATTCTATGACATAAATAAATTTATTTTTAACCTAAAATTTTGATATAGTTCTTGAATACTTTCTAATGTTTTTAATAATAAAATACAATTTTGACTAACATTTCCACTGCAACTTCAAATATAGCTTAGAGATCAAAAATATTTTTCGACCTCAATTTCAACCTATATATGGTCTACTTGAATTTCAACTAGAATTTGATTTGTCTTTGGAAGATTTAAATAAATTCAAAATTCGACAAAACCCCTATACACCTAATTATATCATGCACAAAACCTAAATCATGAAATTTTGATTATCTTTAAAATTTCACCAAATTGCATATGTTGATTTATACAAATTGTTAATGTTAAGTTTATGCGTCATCACCAAACATCGTGGAAATCACTCATTTTGCCTTAAAAGACTCTTGAATTAAAAAAAGTCCTATGTATATTATGTTATTTTATTTATGTTTTGTACTTATTTTATATTTAAGGATCAAAAATTTTTGTAAAGGCTTATAGTTTTAAATTTCGTTGGTATTGATAATTGCATTTTATTAAAGAGCCAATTGCAAATATTACATATTTCAACTTTGACCCATTGCAAAAAAATTCACTTCAAGCTTATTTGCTCAAAGTACTACTAATCTTCCAAGGGAATTTAATAATTGAGTGAAAAAATTGCAGTATCGAACACCTACAGGTAGACAAACTTTTAAGTATGCTTTATAATATCTTGCATTTCTCTAGTTTTATGTAAAATATCTCAAATAAGTCATTTTTGTATCAACACCTTATTACTACTATAGGGGCGTAGACTATCTGTTGATATATTGTAATTAGAACTTATATAATTTAAAATAAAACACCAAGTATAATGAAATGTTGAAATGTTATAGGGAAAAAATTAATGACTCAAAAAGAAGATATAAAATGAAAGCAAAGACTACAAAGTCATAAATGGACATTGATACTATGCTAGAAAACTATGGCTTATTTCACGTAGGAAATTGTTTGTTTAATGTATTGCAAGTGCTAATTCATTTTAGATGCACATCAATAGAAATTAGAGAGGGCATGATTGAATACTTTAGGGCTTGTTTGCAAAAACAAGATAAGAGGTAATCATGTATTATTAACTTGAGCTAAATAAATAGAATTAATAGAATTAATGCATAATATTAGTGACCCATAAGTCTATTTGAGAAAAATGTCTAGATCAACATTATTGGTATAGCACCGAAGGATAGAGGCCTATGGTACGGGACATTTTCTACATACATTGGGCATTGAATTGGATAAAAATACCAATAAGAGTTTGGTCAAAAACTCGAGTGAATAGCTAGTTGCATTTCAACTCAAACCTATTTATAGACACATATGACATATTGTTCCATGATGAAAATCCACTCAATGGACATTTCGGGCCAATACTATGCAAAATAATGATTCATAATTCTTTTAGTCTTCAAGAAACAAAGTAAGTTAAGTTCATATGTTTGAAAGTATGTATGGCGAGAGTTCTTTTCAAATATTATGCCAATTACAAAATAATGATTGCAATGTGGCTTATTTGTGACATATTATGTCAAAAAATTCTTACAATGCAATTATGCAAAATGACTCCTTTGCAGTTAGATGCATTCACCAACATATTAGTAACAATGTAATCAAGAAAGTAGAAAAATAGCAAATTGACAAGGTTATATGATACAATTGTTAATTTTTAATGTTGTTATTAGATTATTTCCCATTTACTAGAGAAACATTATAAAGAGGATCACTGAAAGAAATACAATCACAAGGTACACATCATTTTATCCTGGGAAACCCTCATGGGGGAGAAAACCAAGCAAAAACTTCCTCAATAATAGATTGCCAATATAATGTCAATAGTAAGACCAAAACACCAACGATAATCCAAGGTTGAGCATGTGTGTCTCTCCTCCTTCTTGTAACTACAGCTACCTTCAAAAGTTGCACACTAGATGAGTGACTGAGTGAGTGAACAAGTGAGGCGCCATCCTCACTTATAAATACTAGTTGAGGAGGTGCTAAGGCTATGTCTCTTCACCAAGTAGGGCTGACTTCTTCCAATAATGGTTAAAACCACTTTATTAAACCCTAGGGGGCGACTTTACAAACACCACCATATAACTATGGTTTGACCAATCCACAAAAGCGGATTTGGTCTTATACAAGACCCGACATGATCAATCCACAAAAGGGGATTTGATCTAAAGAATAATAACTCAATTATGATTAGAATATTCTTCAAAGTTACAATATTTCAACACTCCCCCTTAACAAGAAGGGTATTCTACTGACATAACCCAATACAACATCATCGGAAGAGAGAGAGGGAAGCATCATCATCAACATCTGGAACACTGACTCGCACATCTACAAATCATCGGAAGTTTTTCTCATAATCAATATCATCATCATTCACAGCATGGAGCTGGAGTAGCATCATCATCATTAGCATGAAGCTAAAATATCAACATCAATTATCATAAAGCTAGCACAACAATATCACCAACATGAGGTTGGTACAACATCAACAACAGCATGAGGTTGAAACAACATCACCAGCACGAGGTTGATACAACAACATCATCATCATATGGAAACATAATGAGGCAGGTGCAACAACATAATTTTTTGGTACTGTGATAGAATGTCCTTACCATACCTTTGGAATCTTCCCAAGAATCATAAGATTCCTTAGGATATAAAATCCTAACAAGCTACCATGTGGTACTCTGACAGACCGTCCTTATCGGACCTTCAGGATCTTCCCAGGAATCATAAGATTCCCTAGGATATAAAATCCTAATGGAGCTACCACTATTGGCCACAGCTGGCATATACATGCACAAGTACTCTGACAGACCATCCTTACCGGACCTTCGGGATCTTCCCATGGATGATCAATCCCCCAGGGTATAAAATCCTAATGGAGCTATGCAAGATACCAGATATAATAAATATGCATAACAGAAATAAAATGCTAGAAATGGCAGAATAACAGTAATATATCCAGCATAATCTCCACAATAACACAGAAATGATATAAGAACAACAACAGAAATAGCACTTTGATTCTGAAAGCAATGTTTATAGGCCTCTTCGATGGGGCAACCTCCAATCGAGTAGTGCTCTATTACAATAATCTCCAAGCTAGGGTTTTCATACCCTCAACCCCTATTTATACTAAATATGTCTATCAAGAGAAGCATCTAGAGGAAGATCCTTCTAGAAGCGGAAGCTTCTATTAGGTCTTCTTACATCCGCCTTATTCTATTTTATTGAAAGGCCTTATTAATATTGACCTTTATTACATCCAAATATATTGATCTACCTATGTGTGGGTTAGGACCCTAACATGTCCGCCCCCTTAAAAAACAGCCTTGTCCTCAAGGCTTGAGATGTGGAAACTATTGCAAAATGGTAGTTGGTTCCCAAGTGGAATCTGTTGGAGTCGTATCTTTCCACTAGACTAGCACTTCCTTGATGGTTCTCTAATGCAGGCAACGCTCACGCTGGTCCAAAACTGTTTCTGGTTGTAGCCAAATGGATCCTTCTTCAGCTAACTCGGGAAGGTTGGTTTGAATTTGGCACCTAGTTCCAATCACCTTCTTTAAGCATGAAACATGAAAAAATGGATGTAGCTTCGACTGACTGGGTAGAGCTAACTGATATGCGACTTGTCCCACACGGTTGAGAACTATATAAGGACCATAAAATTTGGGCGCTAGCTTCTGACAATGCTCGGCCTTGAGGGAAGTTTGCTTGTATGGTTGCAGTCACAGAAACACCTGATCCCCTTCTGCAAATTAACATTCAGAGCGACCTTGATCTGCTTGCTACTTCATGCGATTCTATGCCATGACCAAGTTCTCTTTAAGGGTACGAAGAATATCCTCTCGAACTGTAAGTGTTTGGTCAACTGCCTGGACCTTCGAGGTACCCGGTAAGTATGAGAGAATTGAAGGTGGCTTCTGTCCATATACCGCTTCAAAAGGAGTCATGTGAGTAGTTGTATGGTAGAAAGTGTTGTACCACCATTCGGCTAGGGGTAGCCATTGAGCCCACTGATGTTGTTTTTCAGAGGCAAAACACCTCAGATATGTTTCCAAACACTTGTTGACAACCTCCGTTTGACCATCAATCTTGAGATGATAAGATGTGATGAGATGCAATTGGGTGCCATGTAGCTTAAACAGTTCTTGCCAAAAATTGCTTGTGAAAGTTGGGTCACGATCAGAAACAATAGAGTGCAGCATGCCATGAAGCTTGAAGACCTGGTCCATGAAAAGTTGAGCCATCGTGGATGCAGTAAATGGGTGTTGAAGAGTGCAGAAATGAGACTACTTGGAAAGGCGATCCACAACCACCATTATGACTGATTTATTCCCAGATTTGGGTAAGCCAGTAATAAAGTCCATAGAGATATCCTTCCAAATAGCAGGTGGAATCGGAAGCGGTTGTAGTGTGCCCAGATATTTGACTGTTTCTCTCTTGTTGCGTTGACACACCTCACATTTAGCGACAAAATTATGGATGTCTTGTTTCATACCATCCCAAAAAAAAGAACATTTGACCCTGTCATATGTTTTGGTGAACCCTGAGTGCCCCGTTGTGGGTGTAGCATGAAGCTCAGAAAGTACTGTGGATTTAAGCTTTGATTGTTTACTTAAAGACAAACGGCCTTTGTATCGAAGCTCATCTTGGAGCCAAGAGTACCCTGGGGGAGCCGGAGCCTTGGTATGCAATTGTTGGATCAGATGCAAACTTTTGGGATCTTGAAGCCATTCCTGGTGCACAGCTTGGAGCCAATCGAGCACAATGAAGGAAAGGGAAAAAAGGGATCCTTCTTCTTCATATTTTTGGGACAGTGCATCCACCACTACATTGTCTTTTCCCTTCTTGTAAATGATCTCATAATCATAACCAAAGAGCTTAGTCACCCATTTTTGTTGCTCCTGGGAGGAAATGCTTTGTTCCAGAAAGTACTTGAGGCTTTGATGGTCGGTCTTAATTTGGAAGCGTTGTCCCAAGGGATAAGGGCGCCACAGATCAACGACATGCAGAATAGCCAACATTTCCTTTTCATAAATGGGTTTTCCCATATTCCTTTCAGATAGTTGCTTGCTGGTGAAGGCCAAAGGTCGCCCTCTTGCATAAGGACAGCGCTGATTCCTTTCCCTGAGGCATCACATTCCAACACAAAGGTCTTTGTGAAATCAGGAAGGGCTAGAACCGGAGTGGTGCACATGGTCGTCTTCAAGGTTTGAAAATCTTGAGCAATGGTTGGAGTCCAAGTGAAAGAGTTCTTTTTTAGGAGAGCAGTGAGAGGTGTTGCAATCTTTACGTAGTTCTTACCAAACTTGCGATAATACCCTGTTAAGCCCAGAAATCCACGCAAGCTTTTGAGAGTCTTTGGGTGCGGCCAGTCTTGCATAGCTTCAATCTTTTTCGGGTCCACCCTAATGCCATCCTTTCCAACCAGATGACCCAATTATTCTACTTCTAATGCACCAAAAGCACATTTAGACTGTTTCAGGAAAAGTTGGTGCTGGGAGAGGAGATGGAGAACTTGATCCACATGAGTAAGATGGTCTACCCAGGTTTTTCTATAGATGAGGATATCATCAAAGAAAACTAAGACAAAATGACGGAGAAAGGGACATAAGACATGATTCATGAGGCTTTGGAAGGTGGAGGGGGCATTACACAAGCCAAAGGGCATGACCAAAAACTCATAGTGACCCTCATGAGTGCGAAAGGTTGTCTTGGGAATGTCTTCCTCTTTCATACGTATCTAGTGATAACCCGAGTGAAGATCAAGTTTAGTAAATAATTGGGCGACACTCAATTCATCCAGGAGGTCATCAATGACAGAAATGGGAAATTTGTCTTTAATGGTCAGTTTGTTGAGGGCATGGAAGTCAGGACACACTCTCCAAGAACCTTCTTTCTTCCGGACCATGACTACAGGAGAAGAGTAAGGGCTCGTACTAGGGCGGATAATGCCTACATTAAGGAGTTCCTGGACCATTTTCTCAATTTCATTTTTTTGTGAAAAGGGGTGGCGATATGGACGGATATTGGGAGGAAGGATTTCGGGTACAAGGGGAATGGAATGATCATGAACACCACGGGAAGGAGGGAGTCCTTGGGGAGTGGAAAATACCATTTGATGTTTAGAAAGGAGAGCTTGGAGGTCATGCGGAACCGAGGGTGTCTCTGTTGCTCAGATGGCATGGAGTTGGGCAATGACACCAAAATGACCTTTTTTTAGCAGCTTTTCCATGTGATGGGAACTAATGACCTCAGGTGAACGAGCAATGATGCCTTGGAATTTATATTGGTGGCCTTCCTGGTCGAATTGCATGGTTAATGCCTTAAAATCCATGAGAATGGGACCCAAAGTTCTTAGCCAGTCAACACCCAACACAATGTCACAACCACTCATGTCGATAGCAAACATATGGGATTTTAGGTGGTAGTCACCGATTTGGAGATGCACATTTTCACAGCACCCTCCACATTTCATGGAACCACCATTGGCAATCATGATTTGGAAATTGTTGACAGCATGGATGTAGCAATGAGTTTCTTGGGAAATGTGGGGATAAATAAAATTATGGGTGCTTCCACTATCAACCAGAATGATGACCTTCTGATGCTTGATGTAACCGATTAACTTGAGGGTTTGGGGAGCGGAAAAGCCAGTGAGAGAATTGAGGGAAATGACGGGTTCTACTTCTGGAGGGTCTGAGGGAGGGGTTATGTCAATGATTTCAGGTGACTCGGACACAAGGGGAGTTTCAACATCCTCTTCTGAAATATCCTCAGAGATGGCCATAAAAAGATTTTGTTCCTTACACTTGTGGCCCGGGAAATATTTGTCATCACAATTATAACAAAGGCCTTTGAGTTGGCGTTCAGCCATTTCATCCCTGGTCAATTTTTGGATCTTTAATGGGGCGGAGGGAGTAGTGGGAGTGACGGGTTTAGGGTGAGGGATAAAGGAGGGTTTTCAGTTTTGAGATGATACAGCCTGTTGTGCTTCTTTAGCTCTTTTAGTATCCTCCACCCATGTCAAGGATCGAGCCATGAGGACATGGACCCGAATCTCCTCCTTGAGGCCACTGATAAAACACTCTCGAAAGAAAGCATCAATCATGCCCTCTGTTCGAAAAGCCAGGTGCTCAAAGGCAACTATGAAGTCTTCTACTGTTCTGGATTGTTTCAACTTTGTCAAACGGCCCAAATGGTTGGTGTCTATGTCAAAGCGTTTATAAAGCTCAGTCACAAATTGAGTCCAAGTAATATACCCTTGACGGGAATTTTTTCTCCATTGCCACCATTGCCA
>JASDQU010790261.1:325357-347262 GCA_032191745.1 Picea mariana
CCATTGCCACCATTGCCAATGTTCTTGATCTAGATGGAGAACACCATACCGGAATTTGGCCAAGTCATATGTGATGCCATATAAAGAGAAATGATGTTCTATTTGGGTTACCCAACCAATGGGGTCCAAGCCATCAAATTTGGTCACATCCACCCACAGAAGGCGTATGTCATGTTGAAAGTGTTGGTGCTGAAAGGTATGGGAATGGGAGGAATGTTTGCCTTCGGTCTTTGGAGGTGCTTCAGAGAAATGGTCATCTGTAGGGATCTTCATTTTGGTGTAGAGGGATGCAAAGACAAATTCAAGTTGGGTGGTCAGTTGTTGTTTGAATTCCTCCATTGAGGACTGCATGGTTGTATTTATGGTTGCATTGATGGATGAATCGATGGAGGCAACAGTAGCATTGAGTTGTTTCACTACTTTTTTGGTCTCGAGGAAACCATATTGCAAGGTGTTGAAGCGAGTTTCCAAATCTTGGCTACGGGTATGGGCCATGAGGATGGGTGAATTGAAAAGGAGCGGGCGGGGTAAAAAATTTTGCCGAAAAATGATATGGATGAATGTGATAAGGGCAGAGAGATGAATCCAACGGAATAGGTCTCAAATAATGGTGAAAAAAATTCCAGACTGCAGAGTTATACTATGGTCTGAAGACTACTGCGGTGATGAAACCCCCAAATGCTTAACCATAAAGAAATGTGTATTTACTTGGAAACTCGAACATAGTTGCACGGAAATAGATCTAGTCTATTTTAATTTGTTTATGTTTATGTCCCCCAAGGGTTAGGTATTCAAGGGTTCTACAGACAAGGGTTTGCCCTGTGCTATAGCTCTTTGATATACGTGCGGGGTCCAACAGCAGTACTTGGCCCAATATCTCAGGGCACTAAATAAGGAGGATAGACCGTACCCTTAGTCATACTACTTGACTACCTAGGTACTAGAGAGTATCTTCTCAAGTGTTGTTCTCGGTGACACTATAGCAGTCCGACGGCTGATAGATTTATCTAAAGAGGGCTTCAGAAAATCTAGGTCGATCCGTACACAGGTGATGTCTGATGCGCTACCACTCAAAGGGGTACCAACAAGGGTTACAAGGGTGGCCAACAGATGTGCGGTTAAGAACCACTTGTATTTCCTGCATGTATGAATACCTCAACCGTAGGTTTATGCACGTAATGAAAGATCTCTATGGCTTAAAGACGCCAGAATACGTCTCTACCCTGGAAAAAAAAAATCCCACAATTTCTACTAAGGAAAATGCTCTGATACCACTTGCAAGATACCAGATATAATAAATATGCAGAACAGAAATAAAATGCTAGAAATGGCAGAATAACAGTAATATATCCAACATAATCTCCACAATAACACAGAAATGATATAAGAACAACAACAGAAATAGCACTTTGATTCAGAAAGCAATGTTCACAGGCCTCTTCAAGGGGGCAACCTCCAATCGAGCAGCGCTCTGTTACAATAATCTCCAAGCTAGGGTTTTTATACCCTCGACCCTTATTTATACTAAATATGTCTATCAAGAGAAGCATCTAAAGGAAGATCCTTCTAGAAGCGGAAGCTTCTATTAGGTCTTCTTACATCCGCCTTATTCTATTTTATTGAAAGGCCTTATTAATATTGACATTTATTACATCCGAATATATTGATCTACCTATGTGTGGGTTAGGACCCTAACAAGCTACCCATTGTTGGTCAAGATACCATAGTATCACCAACATCACTCCCCCTTTCGAGGGAGGTCCTTTCGGACAACACCAATCTTGTCTCAGAAGTACTCAAACTTCACACGAGACAGAGGCTTGGTCAACACATCTACAACCTGCTCATCTGTGCCAACATATTGGATCTTCATAGCTCCCCTCTACACCATATCACGAATGTAGTGATATTGGATCTCTATTTGCTTCAACGTATCATGGAACATTGGGTTCTTCGTCATCTTTATAAAAATATGGTTATCACATACAATCACAGTGGCTTCCATCTCCAGATCAAACAGACATGTCAACAACTTTTGAAGCCATATTGATTCGCAACTGGTGGAACATGCTACAATGTATTCTACTTCTATCATGCTAAGATCAATACTAGATTGCTTCCTGCTTTTCCATGAAGTCATGGCTGACCCCAGACTGAAACAACATCTCGAAGCGCTCTTTCTATCAAAATCACTTACAGCCCAATATGAATTAGTATAACCATACAGTATGAAGTCATGATCTCCAGTATAACAAAGACCATAATCCAACATACCCTTAAGGTATCTCATCACGTGCTTTGCAGCTACAAAGTGAACACGTCTAGGCTCTACCAGATATTGACTCAAGGTGTTCATAGAAAAGCATATATCTGGCCCAGTATTCGTCAGATACATCAATGAACCAATAATTTGTCTGTACAAAGTAGCATCAACCAATTCCAACGAAGTATCAATCAGGAGCTTCAGGTTTGTTTCCATGGGTGTGTTCATGGACTTACATTCCAACATGTCAAATATATTCAGTATTTCAATTGCATACTTCCCTTGGTTAAGGAAGATCTTCTCTAGGCTCTACCAAACTTCAATACCTAGGAAATAATGCATCTAGCCTAGGTATTTCATCTCAAATTCTGCAGCGATCTTCTTCTTACACTCTGTGATGAGCTTTTCTTCTCCTGTTAAGAATAAGTAATCCACATATAGTAGCAGTATAAGTAGTTCATCATTCATAACCTTGAAGAAAAGGTTAGAATCAGCTTTACTCTTGGTAAATCCCAAGCTCTTCAGGAAACTATCAATTCTGCCATACCAAGTTCTAGGAGCTTGCTTCAACCCGTGCAGAGCTTTCTTCAATCTGCAGACATTATTCTTCCTATCTTCAACTTAAACCCTCGTGGTTGTTCTATATACACTTCTTCTTCAATAACACCATTTAAGAAGGTTATTTTCACATCCATCTAGTGTAACTTCCATTTCATTTTGGTTGCAAGAGCTATGATGGTTCTCATAAAAGTGTATCTGGATACAGGAGCAAAATTCTCTTCATAAACAATACCTTTCTTTTGAGAAAAACCACGAGCCAAAAATATTTCTTTGTGTTTCTCAATACTTTTGTCTACTGCATATTTTGTCCTGTATATCCACTTGGAAGATACCACATATTTGTTCTTTGGTCTGGGAACTATTTCCCATACATCATTCTTTACAATGGACTTGTATTCTTCTATCATGGCATCCACCCATTCTTTATTTTGAATGGCTTCTTCAAAGCAAGTGGGTTCCTTTTCTACAAGATCACACATCAAAGCCATATAGTTAGAGAATGGATTAGGCTTCCTGCTATGTCTCATGGTTCCTTCTACGGCACCATACTTCTCTCCATCTTGAATAAGTTCTCTCTCCCAAACTGGCTTTATCTTGTGAGAGATCGTCATATGGGGAGGTTCTTGAGATTCTATCATATCATGATATTCTAGAATCTCATCATCAGGGTTAACTTCCTTCATGGGTTCTGCAACTCTGGGAGCTATAGGTTATGCTTCATATACTTCTTCAAGATGGAATTTCATTGATGTCTTAAGTGTTGCATATTCATCAAAGGTTACATCTATGTTGATCTCAATATGATGGTAACCTGGTATGTAAATTCTCAAGGCCTTCGAGACCTCACAGTATCCAACAAATATTCCCTTATTTCCTGAGGTATCCAACTTAGTTATCTTTTCTTTTGGAACATGTACAAACACTGGACAGCCAAATATTTTGAGATGGCTTACTTATGGTTTCTTTCCGGTGAAAATTTCTTCAGGAGTTTTGAATCCAAGTGCACTATGGGATAGTCTATTTTGGACATAGACTGTTGCTCTTGCTGCTTCATCCCATAAGTGCATTGGAAGATCTTGATCATGAATCGTAGTCTTCATTGCTTCCATAATTGTTCTATTATTTCTTTCTACTACACCATTTTGTTGAGGATTATAGGGAGCGGTGAACTCCCTCTTAATCCCAACATCTCTATAAAATCTTCCAAATTCATTTGAGGTGTACTCTCCTCAATTATCTTACCTGAGTATCTTGATTTTTCTTTTGGAGAGGTTTTCTACCAAGGCTTTGAATTCCTTAAAATTTCCGAGTACTTCATCTTTTGACTTCAAGAAATAAACCCAAGTATTATGAGAGTAATCATCAATAAATGATACATAATATTCATACCCGCTTAGAGAGGTTGATGGAATTGGACCGCATACATCTGAGTGGATGAATTCCAAAATTCCTTCTGCTTTATTGTCGCTCTTTGGGAAATGATTCTTTATGTTATTTCCTTGTGCACATCCCTTGCATACACCTTCATGATCAACCTTAAATGATGGTAAACCTATGACTACCTTGCTTAGATATGGTAAGGATTTGTAGTTAATGTGAGCTAGTCTTCTATGCTAAAGTTCACAAGGACTTTCAGTAGAGTGATTCAAGGCTACATCTTAGTGACCTTTTAACTTGCACAAACCACCTTCTTTTGTTCCAATAACAACTACATCTTCTATGGTTTTTCCTTTAGGCCACATAAGAACTTCACCATCTATGAATGCAACCCTGAAACCTTTCTTATCTAGAGTTGATATAGAAAGTAAGTTCTTTGTCAAACTTGGTACATAGAGTACATCCTTCATTTTCATCGGAGTTCTTGAATCTAGTTTGTAAGTGGATTCTACCATTCCTTTGATAGGGTATTGATAGTCATCTCCAAGTGAAACTTTCTGGGGGAATTCATTTTCTATAAGGCTAGAGAGAATGTCTTTTTGATGTGTCATGTGCTTAGAAGAACCTCTATCTATGAGCCAAGTATCCTCTCCAGGTATCACAGATCCTGAGAGGGCAGAGAACAAAACATAATCTTCAATTTCTTCTTTAGTCAACTTCTTGGGTGGCTCATCATCTTCAGCTGCATGGGCATGATCTCTTATGTTATTTATCTTATTGTATTCTTCCTTTCTGGCAGGACAGTTCTTAGCAATGTGTCCCATCTTATCACAATGATAGTATTGATAAGAGGAGAAGTCTTTTTTTTCCTTTCTTTGACCCTTATGATATTTTTGGAATCTCCTTGGAGGGTGAGATTCTTTATGGAAATGGGTGAATCTCTTTGGAGAGTGAGATTCTTTATGAGGGTGGGTATCCTTTTGGAAATGATACTTTTTATTTCCTCCTTTAGCATGAGCAGTTAGGGATTGATCTTCATCTCTTAATAGTATGACTTCTTGATTGGCCACTCTTTCTTCTTCTTCAACACATTCTTCCCATGGATTGTCAAATTGGAGTTTCTCTTTTCTTGCACAGATAGTTTGGATGAAGGCATCCCAAGGTCTTGTGAGACCATTAAGAGTTGTCATTATGAGTAAATATTCATTTAGGTTGTCTCCAATTTCTTCTAATTGTTCCTTGAATTGAGAAACCCTAGAGAAATAGTCATGAATTGTTTCTCATTTCTGCATCTTTGTATTCTTGAGTTGTGTTCTCAAATTCATCTTATGGTTGATGTTCTTTCATTCATACATTTTTGTTAGGACATCAAATATATCCTTTGGATTATTCTTATCAGAAAATTGAGGTATCAAGTGGTCTTTAATGTAATCTGCGATTATTCTTTTGGCCCTAATCATATCCTTCTTGTACTTCTCTTTGGTTGCTTCTTCTTCGGGTTTCGGTACATTTTATTTTATGAATTTTGCAAGGTCATTCTCTTCAATAATGATTCCAATTCCATACTTCCAAGCACAAAAAATTTCCACACCTTCTAACTTGTCAACAAACTTGGTGCTTGCATACATCTTGACCTGGAGCTAAGAAAATGACCAGAAAATGAAAGTGCTCAGAAACTAAATCTAAACTTACTAGGAGGTGCGTTGGGCTGAGGAGAGTTAGTTGGAGCTGACTGTTTCAAAAATTCCAAGTTTTCCCCCCTAAAACTTGACCTGCACACTTTTGGACTGGTACTTCTAGAACTGATTCTCGTTTCATGGTTTTCTGGTACCATTCAAAACTAGGGTTTGACTTTCCGTAGAATATGCCCACTAAAAAGGTGTGCTCAAGTTTCCAAAGTATGCGCTAGGGTAGGGCGCACTTGCCTAGATGGGTTTTGGTCAAAAATTCCACTTAAGTAAAAATCCCTAATTTCCTTGTACGACAACAGTGACGCTTTTAGATACCTAGTGAAAGGTGCTCTATTCAATCAAGCTCTAATACCATGTTAAGTTTTAATGTTTTTATTATATTATTTCCAATTTACTAGAGCAACAGCATAAAGAGGATCACTGAAAGAAACACAATCACAAGGTACACATCATTTTATCCTGGGAAACCCTCATGGGGGAGAAAACCCAGCAAAACTTCCTCAATAATAGATTGCAAATACAATGCCAAGACTAAGACCAAAACACCAACGATAATCCAAGATTGAGCATTTTCCTCTCTCCTCCTTCTTGTAACTGCAGCTACCTTCAAAAGTTGTGCACTAGATTAGTGATTGAGTGAGTGAACAAGAGAGGCGCCATCCTCACTTATGAATACTAGTTGAGGAGGTGCTAGGGTTATGTCTCTTCATCAAGTAGGGCCGACTTCTTCCAATAGTGGTTAAAACCACTTTATTAAACCCTAGGGGCTGACTTTACAAACACCACCATATAACTATGGTTTGACCAATCAACAAAAGGGGATTTGGTCTTATACAAGACCTGACATGATCAATCCACAAAAGGGGATTTTATCTATAGAATAATAACTCAATTATGATTAGAATATTCTTCGAAGTTACAATATTTCAACAACAATTAGTATTTCCATATAAAGAAGGTTATATTGAGGGTGGGTTGTTTGTTTATGAGTGGCTAGCTAGGATATTAAACATCAAAATCCACTTATGGCCTTCTGAAATAGGGAAGAGCACAACTTCAATTCCTTCTTCTGCACAAAGAGTGAAGGTATTTGACATAGTTGAAATTCAAAAAAGTGAAACACATATAGTATATGAACCATCAAAAAAGTACAAATCTTTGTGAATGTAAATTACAAGCTATTTTCTGCAACAAATAAAAGTCAAACAAGTATATCTTTATGCAATGTGAAAAATCTACCTAGGAACAAACATTTGCAACAACACTCATACAACACACTTAAAGAAGACATAAGTAATCATAGTAATAGGTTAGTAAAGACCAAAAGAAAAAGGCAAAGAAAAAATTACATTCTTCGTGGACAACTATTGAAAAAGGTAGACAAAAGGGGAAAATATTGTATTATGAAAAAAAAAAGGTTCTAATAGGAAAGACACAAAAACGAGGAATCTCTTACAATTGCATAGAAAGAATTCTAGAAACAAATCACATGTAAGCAAAATTTATTTCAAAAAGATGTTATACTGAGCAAACAAGAATAAGAACAAGTGCATTTTGATTAGAAAATGAAAAAAAAATCACAACAAAGCTCAACAAATGGTTCTAACGATAGCTACATTTGCAAATTTTGCAAGAAAGCATTGGAAAATGAGGTAGACCCTAAATTTGTTGGCCCAAAAAAAATTAAATGAAACAAAAGTATAAGAATAATGAAGAAATGGCTATCAATAAAATCATGGAATCAAAGGTTAATTGTGATGAAGATGAAGCCAATAACATCATGCAATCTATGGATAAGATTGAGAAGTCACGAAAAGAATTTGCGGACAAAATTGACAAGTTAATTGAAGATTTTGAAAGAGAATGGCTAGACTTAATAAGACATATCAATGACAAGAGCAAAACATCATTGATAACTAATGAGCATAGAGAAGGGATTAAACAACTAACTAAAAGATGAGGTGATTTAATGAAATAACCCTTGATTTACGAAAATTCACCACTAAAATTGGACTCCTCAACCACAAATAATGAAAGAAATCATGGTAGAACAAGTAAGCCCAATAAAATTAAAATCAAAATACCTAATATCCACAATGAAGCAATGCCAAAAATATGATTAGCTTCAATCTTATCAACCCACCAAAATAAGAATGAAGATAGGGTGTCCTAAAATGAAACTAATACTTGAAAAGAACAATTGCAAAAACTGACTACAAAATATATTCCACCTCATATAAGAAAAGTTGATAAGACCCAAGAACCCATAAAAGAGAAAAGTAAACCTATAGTTCCACTTGAGAAAAGTGAACCTATAGTTCCACTTGCAACCATGATGGAGAAATTACAACCTAAGACCATGAAACTCAAAGGAATAAAAAAAATGTAACTATTTGTGTAGATTCCAACAATACTCATAATTGTATAGACATTAATCAAACTAAGAAACTAAATGTTTTTGTGTACCATGGAAAGGACCTCACAGTTACAATCATTGATGGATAAAAGGTCAAAGAAGTAGGAAAATGTCATAAAATCTCAATTCAAATACAAGAATTGGAACTACAAACAGGGTTCTACACTCTACCACACAATGAGATGGATATGTTATTGGGTATTTAATAGTTGATTTAGTTGGTATCTTATAACATCAATCTCAAATAAAAATTCAGGGAATTTAGTTGGCAAGGACATAACTATAAATTATATGGTGTTAAAAGTTCCACCCTCAAGAAAAGTGATTTACAACTAATGAAAAAAGGACAAGAAACACAAATAAACATACAACAATGAAAGCAAGGAAGGAATGTTAAAAAGGAGAATCAAGATTTCATATTAATTAACTATGTCAAAAGACTTCAAAATATGTTGCATGTGCTACAAAGAAACCTTGTAAGGAATTAAATCAAGAATCAAGTCAAACCCTTACAACCAGATAAAGATGATGCTAATAATAAAATATGCTTAACTATAGAGAATCCTATTTGTTATGCATTGAGGACAAAGCATTTTTTAAAGGGGTGGTAATGTAACAACCATACTACTACTACCATTGATGCTAATAATAATAATAAATTATATAATCATTAGGTTAATGAAACATTAAGGTCCACACACTCGTTCACCTTGTGACTAATCAATGTATATTTATACACCATCACGTGGCTCATTGTAGTTATCAGTCATACCATTCATTCATTATTCTTTATTTTATTATATATTGGATTAATTACTATGTTAATCTTGTAATCAACAATGATTGTTTATTCCACTAAACAACCAAAAAAAACACACAAAAACATGCATATGTGCTCTCTTTTTTATAAATTTGTAGTTTTTATATTAAACACATCTTTCACAAGCATGCAATAATGTGTCACTTTAGTTTCTCACTTGTTAAAATACCATCATTGTGTATTACTTTTATAGTTTCAATTTTGTTTTTCCAAATACTAATACAAATTGAGAAGAACATGAAGGCAACATACATTAAGATCGGGTGATGGTCTAGTCTCCTCTCCATCACACCCATTGGATTACTGTTGGGTTTAGTAAGGAGGGTTATTTAGTATTCTCCCTTTCATTATTTGTTAATATTCTTAACTTTGCAGCTACTACCCCTAAAGAGGCATCTACTAAAAGCTTGCAAAAAACTTGGGAAAAAAATTTTAAACCTTTTCCCTTTATATTTCATTATAGGATATATTCCAATATTATTGAACCAATGGGAGAGAATGAGAAATCAACACATTGTCCCACATGGATGGCTTCCCCATTTTTTGTTTAAGCATTGTAAATATATAGATACTAAGATTTAAAGCCAGGGAACCCTCATTAGGGATCCTTCATAGATAGATTCATATATAGTATCAAAATAATGAGCACCATGTGTTTCAAACTTTGAGCTAATTTGGTTTCTTTTAGCCTTCTCCTCAAGTTGCAAACTTTTATCCCTCCTTTAGTATGAATATTGTTCTTCTTGGATAACTCAACTAAAATACATTAAGGGAATCTTGCATATTTTAATTTCACAAGTATCCTTATTTTGTTGAAGTAGTTTTAAGAGCTTGAAAACAGTAGTAATGAGACAAGTGGAATCCCATGCCAATGAATTACATGGGATATTATTGCATTACAACTATTCTATTATCCACTGAATATCTCTAAAGCTCAATCTTTTTATACTTAATGGCAATTTAATGTTGTGAAATAAAAGGCTCGTTCTTGATCTAAAGGACCTTTAAAACATAATGGTATGCCCAAGTAAGATCAAATGTTAGGGTCATACCCTACCCCCCTTACTTAGATACTTTCTTAATGTATGAGGCTACCTTCCTTGAATATGACCCATTAAATATTTAGTTAATAGTCACTCATTGTAATAAAGGGTCATTTTTAGTAATAAGGCCCAAATTAGTTGGTTGGCCCTCATTATAAGGGGGCCATAGTTAGTTAAAATTCTCTACGAATAGTTGTATATTGAGTAGAAGGCTATGTATTATTTTGTTAAGAATTGTTATTGTAATTGGAGCATTATTCTTAGAGGTTGCCCCCTTGAAGAAGCAAGTGAATATAGATCTTTATTTTTATCTCTCTTTTCTCTTGTGTTATTGTGTTTTGCACCACATTTTATGTGATTGCTCTAAATTTTTGACATTAAGTGCACTACAAGTGGTATCAGATCTCTTTCCTAGGCATGAAGCATGGGGGTGTCACCTTGTTGACCAATATCTTATCACATTCATTCATAAAGGGAGTTTTTAAATTGCAAAAAATAAAGTCAAGATATTGTAGGTATTGGGGGGGGTGTGGGGTCTCAAGGGTTTTATAGGTATTGGGGAGTATAAAAAGGGGTATCTAGTGAAAATATGGGTTTCTTTTATTGCAAAGATGTATTGAGAGGGGGGTTCAACAAAAGGATTATGGGAGATATTTTCCAATATATAGTTAAATTAAGGGTATTCTTTAATATCCCACGAATGAAGATGTTGTTTCATAGGTTCACAGAGTGAATGCCCTGTGACATGAAGTGGGAGAATTTTTTAGCACAAAGTGGGAGATTTTTTTTTCTTTTTGCAATTTTTTTATGGTAAAAAGAGAATGACAATACTTAGGTCGATTTCTGAAAAATTCTATGTATAATTTGAAGAAACCAGCCATAGATATAAAATCTTGTAAAAAAATACTCAATTTCAAAAATAAATCATCCAAAACGGAGTTCGGGAAGTGGAAATATCGTTGATTCAAAGTCTATAATTTTTTAGGGTTTTTTCTTGTGACGGTGGTGAATTTCGCAAATGGATATCTTTTGACAAAGTGCACAAATTTCAGTCAAACAGATGTCATTAGACCTAGAAAATTCGTGAAATTTCATAATTGGGGTCATAATAGCCAATCATATAAGTATAACCAAAGTTGTAATCACTTTACATTTTTTACCTCAAGCCCTACCTTGCACAAGAATTTTATGGTGAATTTAAAAGCTTTTTTGGGGGTTAACAAGCTCATATTTTTTTAATTTTTTTTAGAGACACGCAGAAAATACAAGTGGAATCACATTATTGGAAACCCTTGTAACCCATGTTGGTACCCCTTCGAGTAGTACCACATCAAACAATACTTATATATGAAATATAACTTCCATGTACCCTTGAGTATATAGGAGGTCCCCTTGATACACTTGAAACCAATCGACCATTTTTTTTCTATAGTAAATCGAGAACAACAATCGTGAAGATCACTCTCTAGTACATGGTTAAGTAGTACAACTAAGGGCATGGTTGAGCCTTCTTAGTCAATTCCCTAAGATATTGGGTTGAGTACTCTTATTGGACCTCGCATGTATATTAGAGAACTATAGCACCTAATACTCCCTTGTCCCTAGGACCTAATAACCTATCTCAATGAGCTCACCCATGAAGGGTACTTATAAACCTTCTCATACTTCTCCAAGAAACATGAACACCCACTCTACTACAGGCACGTTGGATTGTGTGGAGGAGAAACTTAAGAGAAATCAAGATGACATAAGTGGTTTCAATGAGACGTTGGATAAGAAGCTGGAGGAGAATCTCAACAACTTCCAAAAGACATTTATGGAGAAATTTACGGATATGAAAACTTGGGGCATAGCATAATAAAACCATTGGAGTCCATAACACATTTAGCCACACCAAGAAGAAACTTCTCACTTAGGACTATTTAACCACAAATAACCATCTCTAGGTCTACACAACAATATATCAATGGATAATAACATATGGCATCATTCTTCTAAGGTAGACCTGAACAATTTTGATTATGATCCAACTTGTTGGGTCACCCAGATGGAACATTACTTCACCCTCCAAGGCATTACTGATGACATGATGAAACTTAGGGTGGGGGTATTGTATCTAGATCCAAAACGATGGAAATGGTGGGAATGGCATAAAAAATTGTATCTAGGATATATCGCTTAGAGTCAGTTTGTTAAATTTTCTTATGCATGTTTCAAGAAAGATACTCACTATTTGGGGTGGCTTAAAAAGTTACGCCATATAGGCTCATTTAAAAACTTTATGGCAGCCTTTGAGCAATTATGTATCTGTACAGAGAACTTAACAAATTCTTTTTATAAATAATGTTTCGTTAGTGGCCTCAAGGAGGAGATTTGAGCACAAGTTAGAATGCAATGTCCCACTGCATGGTTGGAAGTGATGCAAAGGGCCCTTAAGAAGAGACAGTGATCAATGCACAAACAAAAAACCAACCTTCATTCCCTGCACTCATCCTCCCTAGGGTACTTCCCCAGGAATAACTCTTACTCGTCCCTTGAAAGTACAAAGGTTGTCTCCAACAGAAATGGCAGATAACTAAAGATGAGGAATCTGCTATAATTGTGACAAAAAATATGCCCCAAGTCATCAATGTAAAGAACATAAATTGTTCCAAATTGATATGACCACTCACACCCTAATTGAAGACATAAGTATTGAAGAGACACCAGAGTTACAAGTTGAAGACATCAACACTCAAACTCGGGATGATATCGAACCTCCATTCTCTCATGAAGAATCACTTATCTTCATGAATGCATTATCGGGCATTTCAACTCCACAAACCTTGAAACTTATGGGTTACATCAAGAACTAGAAATTCATAATCCTAGTCGACAGTACTGGTAGTACTCACAATTTCATTCACAAAAAAGTTGCAAAAGAAATCATCATTGACAATGGAGGTATGATGAAATGTGGGGAAAGATATGAAAATGCTAGACTCTGAATGGGAGACTACAATCTCAAATCCCATCTATATTCCATCGATATGGGTGGGTGTGATATAGTATTAGGGGGAAAATGGCTACATATGTTGGGACTAGTCACCATGGATTTCAAAGAACCCTATATGAATTTCACTAAAGAGGTTCATGTACACACCCTTTGAGGGCTTCAGGCAAGCTCTCTTGAAAGAATTATCTCTCATCATATGTAGAAGTTATCAAATAAGGGCCACGCTGACAATATTTCCCAATTTAATGCCATACAGGTTATGGATAAGCCAACACAAGAAATCCACCCAGACTTACAACTAGTCCTTAACAAACATCATTAGTTCTTTGAGACACCAAAGGGTTGACCCCCTTCTTGTGGAGAGAATGACCATGACATTCCCTTGATTCCAAGAATTCAACCACCAAATGTATGTCCTTATCGCCATGCTTTTTCAAAAAGAATAAAATAGAAAAGATCATTCACAAGTTATTGTAGGTGGGATTCATATGTCCCAGTACAAGCTCTTAATCATCACCAGTAGTCATGGTATTAAAGAAGGAAGGAAATTGGCACATGTGTCTTGATTTTTGGGATCTCAATAAGTTGATAGTCAAGGATTAATTTATGATACATGTTGTTGATGATCTCCTTTATGAACTTCATGGAGCAAATATTTTCATTAAGCTTGATCTGCGTTCAATATACCACCAAATCAATATGAAAGAGGCAGACATCCCAAAGACAGCCTTCAGAACACATGAAGGTCATTATGATTTTCTAGTGATTCCTTTCAGCCTTTGTAATGCTCCACCCACTTTCTAAAGTCTCATGAACAAGATCTTCAAACCCTTCCTACAAAATTTTGTGCTAGTTTCTTCAATGATATATTGATCTATAGTAAAGCATGTGAATCACACATAGAAAATGTTGATAAGTCCTTGCAAATCTTGAGAGACATCCAATTATTTGTGAAGCAATTCAAATGTGCTTTTGGGGCTCATGAGGTTGAATATTTGGGTCACATTGTAATTCAATAGGGCGTACGAGTTGATCCCAAAAAAGTAGTGATTATGCAAGATTGGCCCCGTCCCAAACCACCGAAGAGCTCAAGGAGATTCTTAGGACTTATAGGATACTACAAGAAATTTGTGAAAAAATATGGGAAAACTTAAACTCCCCTAACTTCACTCCTTAAAAAGAATTCCTTTTTTTGGAGTCAGGTACTAGCACAGGCCTTCACTAATTGTGACAAAAAAATATGCTCCAAGTCATTGGTGTAAAGAACATAAATTGTTCCAAATTGATATGACCACTCACACCCTAATTGGAGACATAAGTATTGAAGAGACACTAGAGTTACAAGTTGAAGACATCAACACTCAAACTCGGGATGATATTGAACCTCCATTCTCTCGTGAAGAACCACTTATCTTCCTGAATGCATTATCGAGCATTTCAAATCCACAAACCTTGAAACTTATGTGTTACATCAAGCACAAGAAAGTCATAGTCCTAGTCGACAGTGGCAGTACTCACAATTTCATTCACAAAAAAGTGTCAAAAGAAACCCATTGTTTTGTACACCCAATGCACAACTTGCAAATCATCATCGACAATGGAGGTAGGATGAAATGTGGGGGAAGATGTGAAAATCTTAGACTTTGAATGGGAGACTACAAGCTCAAAACCCATCTATTTTCCATCGATATGGGTGGGTGTGATATAGTATTAGGGGGAAAATGGATACGTATGTTGGGACCAGTCACCATGGATTTCAAAGAACCCTATATGAGTTTCACTAAATAGGGTCATGTACACACCCTTTGAGGGCTTCAAGCAGGCTCTCTTGAAACAATTATCTCTCATCATATGTAGAAGTTATCAAATAAGGGTCACGTTGGCATTATTTCCCAATTTAATTCCATAGAGGTTATGGATAACCCAACACAAGAAATCCACCCAAACTTGCATCTAGTCCTTGACAAACATCATCGGGTCTTTGAGACACCAAAGGGTTTACCCCCTTCTTGTGGAGATCATGACCATGGCATTCCTCTGATTCCAAGAATTCAACCACCAATTGTATGTCCTTATTGCCACTCTTTTGCAAAAATAATTAAATAGAAAATATTGTTCACGAGTTATTGGAGGTGGGAGTCATATGTCCCATTACAAGCCCTTAAAAATCAACAGTAGTCATGGTATTAAATAAGGAAGGCACTTGGCACATGTGTATTTATTTTTGGGCTCTCAATAAGTTGATAGTCAAGGATAAATTGTTGATACATGTTGTTGATGATCTCCTTTATGAACTTCATGGAGCAAAGATTTTCATTAAGCTTGATCTACATTCAGGATACCACCAAATCAAGATGAAAGAAGTAGACATCCCAAAGACAACCTTCAGAACACATGAAGGTCATTATGAGTTTCTAGTGATTCCTTTCATCCTTTGTAATGCTCCACCCACTTTCTAAAGTCTCATGAACAAGGACGTCAAACCCTTCCTACACAATTTTTTGCTAGTATTCTTCAATGATATCTTGATCTATAGTAAAGCATGTAAATCACACATAGAACATGTTGATAAGTCCTTGCAAATCTTGAGAGACATCCAATTATTTGTGAAGCAATCCAAAAGTGATTTTAGGGCTCATGAGGTTGAATATTTGGGTCACATTGTAAGAAAGTAGTGACTATGCAAGATTGGCCCCGTCCCAAATCACCTAAGGGCTCAAGGGGAGTCTTAGGACTTATAGGATACTACAAGAAATTTGTGAAAAATTATGGGAAAACTTAAACTCCCCTAACTTCACTACTTAAAAAGAATGCCTTTGTTTGGAGTGAGGTAGCATCATAGGCCTTCAGTACTTTAAAGGATTACATGTGCACTACTCCAGTATTAGAAGTACTCGACTTTAATAATACTTTTGTCCTGGAATGCAATGCTTCAGGGAGAGGTCTCAAAGAAGTATTAATGCAAGAAGGACACCCCTTGTCATTCACTGGTAAATAATTGTGTGACTGCAATTTGGGAAAACCCACATATGAGAAGGAAATGATGGCTATCCTTCGTGCAATGGAGACTTGGAACCCATATCTCATACAAAGGAATTTTCAAATCAAGACTTACCATCATAGTCTGAAGTACCTACTTGAACAATGGATGTCTTCACTAGAGCAACATAAATTGGTCATCAATATGTTGGGGTATGATTATGATATCATATATAAGAAGGGTAAAGAGAATGTTGTGGTTGATTATTTATCCAGACAATTCGACAAGGATGGGTCACTCTTTTCCTTATCATTACCAAATCCATGATGGCTAGAGGAGGCCTGCAAGGAATGGCTAGTAAACAATACTTTATGGAAACTCATCTAATGGATTCAAGTAGCTCCCAACCCACCTAAAAGTTATACATGGAAACAAGATACATTGTGATATAAAGGGCACATTGTTTTGGCAAAGGATTCAGCCCTAAAACAACAAGTCTTAAGGAGCTACATTCATCATCAATAGTGAGTCACGCTAAGACATTCTATGACACTTTCCAAAGAAACAAGGGAGATACAATGAATATACCAAGGGCATTGCAACCATTACCAATCCCAACATAGATTTGAACAAACATTCCAATGGATTTTATCGTGGGACTCCCAAAAGCAGGCAACAAATCAGACATCATGGTGGTTGTTGATTGTCTTTCAAAAGATGCTCATTTTTTTTCCCTAGGTCATCCTTTCACTTCTTCCTTAGTGGCCCAGGACTTCATGGGTCATATATTTAAGCTACATGATATGCCCACTTCCATTGTCTCGGATTGAGACCCAACATTCACCAAAAAAAATTGGAAGAAACCATTTAAACTTCAAGGTACACATTTGAATGTGAGGACTACATATCGTCCTCAAATTGATTGTCAAACAGAAGTGGTCAACAAGTTCCTATTGATCTAAAATATTGTTTAAGGTATTTAAGATAACATCATTGGGATAAATCCCCCTACTTTTTTAAAGAGGTGGTACTCCTCTATGTTTAAATAAAATACGAGAATACAAAAAGTATTTACGAGGGAACAGGCTTATTCTTGAAGCAAATATTCACATGTAGAGAATACATGAAAGAGGACTAGGCATCTCCCAAAAAATAATTATACACGCTATAATACAATATTATAAACCAATAAAATAAGTAGTCTCACATGATGGCATTTCCATCATAGCATAAAGCAAAGTAGGACACATTATTTAGCAGAAGGGAAGAATATAAGGACCACATATGGTAGAGAACTTTAAATGATCATTCAATTAAAGATCCAAAAATATTTTGATAGACACACATTTGAAAACTCATGCTTAAAATTAAAAGTATGAGAAATCACTAATGTAATGTCCCAAATAGTTCTCTAGGAAAATCAAAAAATAATAGATGTCTTTTAAAATTTAAATACAAATAAAAGTAAATGTGTTTGTCCTAAACGGACTAGTATTGGGCTCCGGTGGACCATTAAATGGAAAGACCTAGAAGAAAAGAGAAAAATATAGTTAAGAATCGACCCTCCAACATTCACAGATCATAAAAGAAATGTTGGATGACTGCTAACTGAGAAAGAAAGAGAGTTAAAATAAAAACAAAGTGATTGCTTAACTTACTGTGATTAAATATCAGAGGATATTTATCTGCTTGTTGATGTTTTCTTTATAGGCTATTGGGTTGGAGGTGGTTTAACGGTATTATCAGTTCTTGTTGATTTGTTTCAGTTATTTTAACCGAGGCGTTTCTTAACCAATGTACAATATACTCCCACATGGGAGAAACAATTATTTCTTTAATAGTATTGGTTTCAAATAATTCATTTTCCATATCTTTGAGGTTGAAGATCAATTGGTGAAGTGTGTCTTCAATATTTTCATTCTTATTGACATACTGGATTAACCACCTTTCCACTTCTTCTTCAGAATATTCTATTGATTCATTCAACTCACTCGCCCATGAAACCTTATGTTGATGTTCATATCGGTTAAGGTCCAAACAGAAACCTCACAAGGATATGAATCCCCCTACATTTTTATAGAGGTGGTACTCCTCTGTATCTTCTTAAAGATAAATCTTGAACATCTTAGGACCAAAATATCAAAATAGGAGAATATTGAATAGCAAACCCCAATCTTTATCGCTAATTAAAAATTTTAAATATTACTGGTTAAAAAATAATATACATTCACAGAAGAATTCTTGAGAAGAGGACCAGGAATCTTCAAAAATTAAAATACGACATGTGCAGAACTATTGTACAGAAACAAATAATAATTACAAGAAAAATAAGATAATTCGCACATCCATCACAGTATCATATTTTCGATCACATTCATGAGAAAGAAAAACAAAGGCTCACAATTGAAAGAACTTTAAAAGAGTTTTTTCATTCAAAGTAGGAAAGACTATGATAGGCAAACTTTTAATATCTTATGCTCAAAAATCAGAGTTCAAGATAGCATTAAAGTTTACCCCAAAATAGTTCTCTGGGATTTTCAAAAATAACAATAGTCTGAAAATAAAAATGCATTCATCTAAGATGGACTTGGATTGGGTTTCTGTGAACCATAAAATGGAAATGGAAAAGGGTTGAACTTGAAAAGAAGACAAAGAGAAGAAATCATAAATTGGTTGTTTTTTCTCGGGAACGATAAGACACAACTGGATGATTCATGAAAGAGAAGAGAAAAGAATAGAGAAGGATGTGATCAGTTTACTCACTATGAAGGATCTTGCTCACTCTATCTGGTGGTCGATGTTCCTTTTGTATTCTCTTTAATTACAATTTCATGATCAGTGTCATCTGCATATGCTTGATCTTCTTCGGTTATTTTGATTAAAGCTTGCTTTAACCAATTTTCAATGTATTTTGTCATAGGCGCGATGGTTATCTCTTGCCTGACTTTAATATCAAATAATGTTCTTTCAAGATCTCTAAAATCAATTGAAAGTTGGTGTAATGTGTCTTCAATATCTTCATTTTTATTAACATAGCTAACCAACCAACTTTCGAGTTCTTTCTCTGTGTACTCAGTCAAACTATTAAATTTTTCTATTGATACAGCCTTCAATATCTCCAGATGTTCTTCAAATTGTTCTCTTGTCATAATCATTGAATTTAAAATTAATTTTGGGTCTTGAACTTCCCTGATGGTTCATGCCAAGTCTAACTCAATCAATGTCAAACATGAATACCCTTTTTTTACACTTAAGTGTCGAAATCATCCAATATTTCCTTTAAATTATTTATTCTCTTAATCCAACAAGCTCTTAATTATTTTATACAAGTGGGGGATAGTAAGTCTTCTTCCTTTATTTTTAGTTCACTCATGCCTAAACATTTTAAAACAAATGTAATGACAACATCTTTATAAAAACCCTCATCATTCTCGAGATCATCCTGGAGGTATTATCCTAGATTGTTAATCTTGGACCCCAAAGAAACAAAATTTCTCGCCAATTCCCATGTCTTGAGAATGAGAGGAATTATTTTCTTTATGTTCTCCCGAACATACCTTCTAAATGTAGCAAGAAAACTTGATGTTCCCCTTAATTTTGAGCTTGACTGTAGTGTTATGTTAGATGTCTTTCAAAGCTTAACTATGGAAATCGGACTAGCAAATATTGGTGGTGGCATTAGGGAATTCTCCAATTCTTAATCCTCTCATTTAAATTGGTGTTTTCAATCTCCATATCAACAATTGACATCTGAAAAGATTCCCATGTAACTTCATGGATACGTGAAATTCTAGAAGGTGGCACCCCATTGAGATCTAACTCTGAGTTAGATTTTCCTTGAACATTTTTATTTTTCTGAATGAATTCTTTTAAAGATTAATTTCTCGGTACTTCATAAAACTAAGCATTGTGTATAGTCAAATATTATTCTTCAAAGAAGACCAGTTCTCATGTTGCCAATTCGGTTGCAACTTCCTGGCTTTCTTAAAGTCTTTTCTCTTCATCGGGAAACTCTATATCTTCAATATTAGCAACCAAATCTATGTCTTCAAGAACAAATCATGTTCAGGTGCAAGCTCCTCTACTTCTTGCTAATTAGTTTGTATTTTTCTCTTAGTAACTAGAAGCTTATGAGGTTGCTCCAAATCTCCTTTGGGAGAGTTTTGATCACCTCCGTCGTCAGAATCATTGTTTGAAGACTTCTTTTGTTCTTGTGTTGATCCTTTAGAATTTTGTTTTTGTGGGCCACTTACCTTGACTTACCTTGATGTAGAGGTTGTTGTCTACACTTCCTTTTCTGAACCCTGCCTGCTGCATATACGTATCCAGTCTGGAGTACCATGCTCTAGGAGCCTATTTTAGACCATACAAGGCCTTCTTTAATTTACACATATAGTCTGTGTTCTTTGACAAATGAAATCCTTCTGGTTGTTCAGTGTAGACTTCTTCTTCAAGTTCCACATTCAGAAAAGCTGATTTTATGTCCATCTGATAAACTTTAACATTCTTAGAGCATGCATAAGCTAAAATCAAATGGATTGCTTCCATTTTGGAAACTAGGGAAAATGTCTCTTCAAAGTTGATTCCTTCAATCTATGCATATCCTTTACATACCAATCTAGCTTTGTTCCTTGTAACTTGTCCATCTTCATTCAATTTATTCCTGAAAACCCATTTTGTGCCAATCACATTCTTTTTTTTTTTTTAACGCAAACGAGTATGGAGCTTTATTTAGATAGAGGCAGAGAGGGCTGCCGAACCCTTACATATCAACTCAGAGCTAGAGCTCTGTAATACAGTTCCAGCCATATTCTTTTACAAAGCAAACCAGAATTACTCCTAAGATAACAATACGGCTAAGAGAATAACTACTACTGACAAGTCAGAATTCTGGGCTGGCTCCTTGCAAAAATGAGACTGTTGCTCCGCCCTTAGCGCTTTCCTTTGCTTCCATAGCTGGTGGCCGCTTCTGTAGATGCTTCAGAGATCTTGTTGAAGGTTGTGGTTAGCTCCTCCACTTTCTGCTCCAAGTTGCAGAGGCGCTTGCCTAAGTCGCCCATGAGATTTACCGCGTCTTTCAGGCCGACGTGAATTTTGTCAGATAACTCGTCTTTGATATCTTCCATTTCAAATTTCAGAAGTTCCCACTTATGCTGGTTGGAGGAGGCCCTTATTCTTTCTAGTTCGGCTCTAACCCACTCTAATCGTTCTTTTGGCGTGAGGGAGGTTTTAGGATCCGAAGCCATAGTTGTTGTGCTTAATCCGGCGATGCTCCTTTCTTCCTGCGCGCTGCTCGTCCTCCGGCTGGGCTAATGAAATGAATGCCGAGCGTCTTTTTATTGCAGAACCCATGACTCTGTTAATATTCTTCACGGGACGAGTAGAGTGCCAAATCTCTGCCTGAGGATCCTGTCTGTCCGACTGCGGGAATAGCTTGCCGTCCTTTCTGACTGAAGCCAACACGATGTGAAAGGAATCGCGTGAGCAGATCTGCAATTTAGGGAATCGGGTGATGGGAGGGAGTCCCATTGATGATCAACTGTCCTTTATTTTGCAGGGACCCGAGGTTCGCCTCTTTATCTGCGTCTATATTCAGCGTCCTGAGCACATGGTAGATTTTGAATTCCTTCAGCTGATCCAAAAGAATTAAAATCTTTTTATAAAGTTGAGCTAGCCTCATATCCTTAGGTTGTTTATGGAGGTTAATGGCATCCACTACCTGCTTTGAATCCCCTACAATCATGACTTCCTTAATGCCC
>JASDQU010790262.1:601-100371 GCA_032191745.1 Picea mariana
TTGGACTATGGTCATAAAGGATGGTCGTAAGGTGCTTTACCTTATACACAAAGTCATTTCCTTTGGGTGCTTATAAAACCAAAGGTGCTTAATTGGATAAATTCGGCAATAGTTCTCTTAGAAGACATTGACATTGACAAATTCGGCAATTTAATAAATTCGGCAATAGTTCTGCCAAATCGAACCAAATTGAAAATGTTAGTGACAGTTAGCTAATTTAGCCCTGTCAAAGAATGATGAAGACCGTATGCAAGAAAGATTCCAGTGCCGAAAATGGCGGAATCGAAGATCTGCTTCGACATAGCAGGTGGTGCCTGCATTAATTCCAAGTCAGAGGAAGAGCATGAACAACACCTGAGGATGGTGCTTCAAGTGTTGAGAGAACACCAGTTGTATGCCAAGTTGAGAAAATGCTCGTTTTATCAAAGGCATATCCATTACTTGGGGCACATTATTTCAGAAGAAGGGATCGCTGTGGATCCTAAGAAGGTTGAGGCCATCAGAGAATGGTCAGTGCCAAGGAATGTGGTGGAAGTTATATCCTTTAATGGTCTAGCGGGATATTATGGAAGGTTTATCGTAGGGTTCTCAAAGATAGCTCACCCTATCACTTCCTTGCAAAGGAAGGAGAAAAAGTTTCAGTGGACTGAAGAGTGTGAGAAAAGTTTCTAGTGATTGAAGCAGCTGTTAACCAACACTCCAATCTTGAGGATTGCAGATCCAAATGTGGATTTCATGGTGTGCACAGATGCATGTAAAGAAGGGTTGGGAGGGGTTCTCAGTCATAATGGATTTGTAATCTGTTATGAGTCCAGGAAGCTGAAAGAGCACGAAAATAATTATTCCACTCATGATTTGGAGTTGGCAGAAATCATTCACGCTCTAAGGAAATGGAGGCATTACCTCATGGGAAGGATGTTTGAACTCAAAACAGACCATAACGGTCAGAAATATTTGTTTGATCAACCAACCTTAAACAATAGACAAAGTAGGTGGTTGGAATTTTTGTGTGAATATGACTTTGATGTCAAGCATATCAAAGGGAAGGAAAACAAGGTGGTCAATGCACTCATAAGAAAGGTGCACAACTTACATGCTTCAACCATTAGCATGTACAGGAATGATATTAAGGATAAAATTTTGGAAGCTGCAAAAGCAAATTTGTAGTACAAAGACTTGATAGCAAAGCTACAGCAGAGTGAGAAACCACAGAAAGAGGAAAATTGCACCTTGGAAGCTGATGGAATACTTTTGTACAAAAACATAGTGTATATACCCAATGTCCAGGGTTTGAAACTTGCGATTCTAAGAGAAATGAATAAAGTGACTTATGCAGGGCACCTTGGATATCAAAAAAAAATAGCACTGGTAAAGAGCCATTACTTTTGGATGGGTATGAAGAGAGAGATCATTGAATGCATCGCCAGATGTATGGAGTGCCAGAAAGTTAAAGCTGAGCATAGGAACCCAACAGGGTTGTTGCAACCTTTACCCATTCGTAACTGGAAGTGGGAAGTGGTGACAATGGATTTTATTACAGGATTGCCTAGAACAACCAAGCTGCATGATTCGATCATGGTGGTGGTGGACAAGCTTAAAAATGCTGCCCATTTTATTCCACTGAAAACTACTCACAAGGCAGTAGATGTTGTTGATATTTTCATGAAGATAGTGGCACGATTGCAAGGAATTCCTAAAACGATTGTGTCTGACAGAGACCCGAAATTCACCTTGAATTTCTGGAAAGGATTGTTCAAAGGATTCAAAACAAATTTGAACTTTAGTACAGCTTATCATCTTGAGTCTAATGGACAGACAGAGAGGGTGAATAGAGTAATAGAAGACATACTGAGAATGTATGTGATGGACAAACCATCAAGATGGGAAGACTACCTACACTTGGTAGAATTTGACTACAACAATGGGTATCATGCATCGTTGAAGATGAGCCCATTTGAAGCACTTTATGGAAGAAAGTGCAATACTCTAGTGAGTTGGGATAATCCAGCTGATAGAGCAGTAGTTGGGCCAGAATTGCTCAAGGAGATGGAGGACCAAATGATAAAAATTAAGCAGAATTTGAAAGATGCCCAGGACAGGGAGAAAAGTTATGTTAATAAGAATAGAACCCATAGAGAGTTCAAAGTGGGTGATCATGTTTTCCTGAAAGTGAAAGCTAACAGGAGTTCCCTGAAGCTGGGAAGTTGTGCCAAGTTGGCAGCCAAATTTTGTGGGCCATTTGAAAAGGATTGGGCCAGTTGCATATATGCTTGCATTACCTGCATCTATCACTATACATAATGTGTTTCATGTTTCATTGCTTAAGAGATATATACCAGATGCTAATCATGTTATCGATTAGAATGTGATTCAGGTGGAACAAGAAGGTGTCCTGCAAGTGCATCATGTGCGCATATTGGACAGGAAAAACAAACAGCTACATAATTGATCTATAGGGATTGTAAAGGTCCATTGGACCTGGTATGGTCCTAAGGATGCGACATGGTAGCATGAAGATGTTATGCGGGCATAGTACCCACATCTTTTTGAAAATTTTGAAGAGCTTGCAGATGCAGTGTAAAGTTGCACTGAGGACAGTGCAAAAATAAGGGGAGAGGATTGTAATGTCCCCAAGGCCGAGCCCTGTTGTAAATCATGTCTATGAAGTATAAAGCTTCTATTATGAATTGTAATTATGTTTTATAGGCTAGTGAGCCAAGTTTATATAATTTGGTGGGCTTATGTGTTATTAGGACGGAGAGCCTAAGTGTTAAGGTTGGGAGCCTTCTTTTGTATACGTAATCATGTAGAACATTAATAAAAATATAAACACCGCTGCATGTAGATCGGCCATGATGACTGAGTGATGGGGGACTAATATTCCATAGAGTGGGTAAGGGATTTGGGGCTGGAAGGTTGGAAAGAGAGGTTAAGTGTTGAGCCTAGGGGCTTAAGACCTTGGGAATAATATTTTAATATTATTCCAAAAATCCAAGTGAAATATATGTTTTGTCCTAAGTTCCTGGAGAGGAACGCATGCTAATGGAGGGCATGCAGCTTCATGGGTGACAAGTGTCAACCCAAGTGCATGCAATTAAAACTGTTGAGTTGAGCTGTGATGGGGGTTCCTCCTCCATTCTACCGTTAACTGTTTGAACGGTGAATCCCATCTGACCTCTGCAAGCATACCCTCACGCAGCTCTGAGAACAAGGAAAATAGAGACGACTTCTTGATGACCAAAACATCCTTCATCTAATTCCATGATTGGTCTGCGTCTTCCCTTGACATACCTATGCACCATTGAGAGAACTGGTCAGGAGGGGAAAGTTGACTTGTGAGTTCAAGAACCCAGTCTATCTACCATTGCAGAGCTGAATCTGTACCCGATCTATCTGTAGGTTGTTGCTTTTTGTTTTCCTGAGTGGGGTTGGGTTGTGGTTATCCCCACCGTGCAGAAATTGAGTCGGAAGGGGCTGAAGAACTGGTTTGTCAAGCCCGTGGTAGAAGAGGCAGGTTGTTAGGCATGTGAGCAGCTCTCTCCAAGTGAGAGAGTTTGTTGGGATGTGGGTTTTTCCTAGAGAGAGTCCAACACCAGCTACAGAGCTCTGAGACTTCCTGATCCAGTCAGTTGTCGAGGCCCAGAGAGGGAGGTGTAGCACTGATCGACTATGCTTGTGAAGGTGTATACTCCCAAGTGGAACAAGCATGAGGGGAATGAGAGTCCATGAGTAGTGGGCGTAAGAAGGCATCTTGGGAAGAACCCTTTCGGTTATTCTGTGTAGTTTTTCCTGTAACCTCAGCCTAGACTAGGATTCCTTGCCTTGGGTGGAGCTTAGTCCCATCTCAGGGGTGACCCACTGCTGAGAGTGATGAGCAATGTGGTCTAAGTCTGGGAGGTTCTTGGAAGGCCTGCACATGGTTGGTGGAATCATGCTAGTACTAAAAGATAAGTGTTAGTTTTTGTACTTAATTTATAAGTATATGCATGTCTGTGATCCTTGCAATATTCTCATGTATTCTACTGTGCATATGAATTATTGTTAATGCCAGGGATTATTTATGTTAGTAGTAATATTGTGCTTACTCTGAGTTCAAATGTGTTTAAAATGATTTAAATGCAAGTTTTAAATATTGTATGAGAATGATGTTGTTCTTCACAGTAGCATTTTCCCGGCCAGTGGGATGACGGCTAGGGGAAGTTACACATATGATCCCCTTATTCATTGATATTGTATTCCAGGAGGAAGAAAGAAGTGTTGAGTAAAGAACTCCTGAAGTTTTGAAGCCCGAATTTCATCTATACCATTGATTGAAGTGGACACGTGTCAATAAATCTGACACTCCGGAAGGTTTGCACTATTATGCATCTCGGAACACCTGAAGCCCGGAGTCCCAAAGTAAATCTCAGTTGTCTATATCAAAAGGACATGCGACTCTAGATCTCTCACTTTGGAGACTTAGTACTCTGGAAGATTTGTGCTATTGTGGATTCTTGCTCCCATTTCTGTCTATTTAGCCCTTCCCTACCATCGTTTTCAGGGGAATAGAATTAGTCAACCTACAACAAGAGGAGTTTGTAAGTTCTTCACTGAATAAGAAACTGCTAATTGAAATTGGTAAAAACTAATTTGAAATTCAAATTTCTTTATTCGAAAAGTCTAAAGATCTTCGTATAGCTCCACTGACGAAAAATTTATTAAACTTAATGGAATTCATTACCTCGCGACTTACAGTCCTTATTTGAAATCATTATCCTTAATCAATCATAACTGTCATTAATACTTCGATGGTTCACGTTCGGGATTTTTGGACATGACAGGGTGGATATCTCTCGAAGTCAGAATTCACAATGGAATTAATCTCTAAGTAATCACTATTAAAGTCTTAATTATTCATGTTTAGGATGTTGTATTAACTTCAAGTGTTTCAGAAGTTCAGACTTCAGAGGTTTTGAATATAACACAAGGGAAACTTTCTGAAATTTGAAACTGCGAATAATTAATTTATGAGGGATCGCCCTTAAGTCTTAATTAATCATGTTTAACTTTAAGTATTTTGGAAGTTCAGACTTCGTAGGTTTTGAATATAACACAAGGGAAACTTTTAGAAATTCGAAACTATGAAGTAATTAATTAACTCTTAATCACGATAAAGCTCTGTTATTAAATGTTTTATTAACTCCTTTTTACTTTTTGAAATGTCTAATACTTCGACATTTTGATACTTCGAGGATTATGAAATATAAAACTCCCGAAGAGTAACCTCTCAGAGTTACATGGTAGGGATGACGTCATTTTATTGACATGTCAAGAAAGAGAGGTGCCACATGTCACTTGAAAACGTGTGAATCATCCAACGTAAATGTAAAAAATGAGTGCCACATGTCAACTCAAGTAAAGACTTCAAAAGGAAATGTGTCCTATGACTTGTGTCCTTAAGTTCTTTAGGAAAACTCATGAGTGGCTATCTTCGGGTTTCAGGGTTTTTTAGAACGTCCGAAGCGCGAAGCTCTGAAGCGACCGTTAGAGACTTACTCTTTAAAACTCAGGTGGCTCCAAAACTTCAAAGATCATTAGGATCATTAGATCAAATTAAGGAAATCATTGAAGATAGATAATGTAAGCGCTTTATTTCTAAATAACAATGAATGAATTTTGTTTAAAATTAAAAGGCAATTTTCTAAGTTTTTGCTCGTTTTGGGTAAAATTGTATTTCTAAGAGGTGAAAAATATAGAGCTCAAAAGCTCAAAAATGTGTTTGTTCCAACATAGGATCCATCTAGGGATTGTGGCTCCCTGTGAGGCATGAAAGAATAGTAGACCAAGTGCCTTTATTGGGTAAATGGAGTAATTATTGCTTTTCAAAAAAAAAATTCCATTTTTATTTAGGAATTAATCATTCATAGAAAAATGAACTTAACCAAATCTCAAAAACCTTCAAAACATACTTAATGATTGATCTTAAGTTAGGCTATTTAAAATTTCCTTTTATTAAAACTGATTTTAGAATTTTTTAAGATAATAAAAATATCTTTAACTGAAATATCATACTTCGACCGAATTTGATTGTATCAAGGTTAAGCAAATGTAACAATTTATTTAGGGAATCATTAGTTGGTTTAGGATGTAAATATCACCGAAAGAGAACTAGATGACAGCTTATGTGATCTAGATTATTTTTTAGAACGAAATGAAAGTAGAGATACTACAATGAACTACACATAAATATTGCCACAAATAAAGAAATACAGTAATACATGATTTCTATTAATGAAAGAAATGTACAAAGATGTAAAAATACAGAGTGAAAGACTCACTAGAATGGTGGCAGGTTATCTCTGAGAAGAGATGTGATAGTTGCACTCATTTGTAAGAATATTATTGTTACAATGAGGCTCCAAAGGCCTTCTTAACTTAAGTAAAATCCAAAACCCTAACCCCGGAAGATGAAAATCCAAAAGGTTTTCGGGCCCCAATGGGGGTAGTTGATACGTCAACTTCCCGGGGGCGTAACTTTTGCATACAATCTCCATTTTGGGCGCTCGATACATAGTTGGAAAGGTATAACTGATAAGATCGACTTTCAACTGGCCCAAGTTAGTGTCTCAAGTAATCGACTGGGCCCCAAATCGCTAAAAAACATCGTTTAGGGCCTCAAAACGATCCCATAAATTTTGAACCTGAAAAACTGTCGAAAAACTACCAAGATGGAAAATTGTTTTTCGAGCTCGTGGAATAGGTGGGTATCCACCGATATCCAATTGGATCAATCCTCCCTCCTTAGAAAGAAATGGTATCCCTTGCATTGAGTTCCCAGGGGAGAGGGGGAAGTGTTTGTTGAATATGAATCTTGGTGAGTTGCTTTCCTTGCTAGATAAGTTGTGTTGCTTAGCTTGTTGAAGGCTATCATGAACCTGTGGTTGGAAGGGTTGGACCTTTTTAACTAGTATGGCTATATGAGGTGACTATGTGCAAAATGAATCTTTGCTCTTTTTTGCAACCTTGTCGACCTTCTTCTATTGGATAGAAGGTGCTTGGGCCGAGGCTCTAGATTGTGAAGAAGCTTAATTTTGTAGTATTAGATATTAAATTGTGGCATTTTTTAGGTGGAATAGTAGTCAGAACTACCTCTGGTATTCTATAGAGATTACCCCTAAAGAAACAATGACACTGCGGGGTTGAGACTCATAAATATCATGGCGTTTCTACATATATGGTTGGCCCAAGAGAACATCAAATACATCTAGTGGGGAAACATCACATAATACCTCATCCTTGAAAGGTTGGATGTCATATGGAAATAGAGAATGTTGGCTGACACGAAGATCACGTCCCTGGAAAAGCCACCTGATGTTGTATGGTTGTAGGTGTGGTGTTGTCGATAATACTAATTGTTTGATGATCTCTACTGAGATGAGGCTCTTCTAGTCTCTTATATCAACAATCAAATGCAACGAGGTCCCCTTCATGCACATCTGTGAATGAAAAATGAGCTCCCCCTCTTCAGGATCTGTTGATTCTTTTGGTTGAATTGTTGTGATAACGACAATAGCAGTAGGGTCTGCGTCGATGATCTGTCTTTTCCGAGTATTTTCAAAATCAGATTCTAAATCAGGGTTCAACTCCTTGTATTTGATCTCAACCACCAATGATTGTTTTGAGTGACATTCATCGATGTTGTTCTAGTGGATTTTGTGGAAATCACACCATTTTCCGGTGTCCTTCTTCGTATTTATGTGACCCTTCTTTTCCTATGGATTAGACTGGCTTTCACGAAGTTGTTTGTTAGGGTTGTCCTTCTCATACTTTGGTTTTTGTGGATTTGCAGAATTGAACTCCCATTTGTTTTGGTGCTTAAATTTCTGATCGATTTTAACATCATATTGATAGGAAACACTGAGTGATGAGATGTCCAGAAAATCCATTTTAGTTTGGATGTATCTGTGTAGATCCCCACGGTATTTTAGAACCAAATGTCATTTGGATTCCTTGATACCCATCTTGGTGCTCAAGGTATGGAAGGTGTTAATGAACTCTAGAACTTCTTGGCCCCTTTCTTGTCGCAGTGTGGTCCATCTCATATATTGGTCCTCATAGTTTCCAACAGGGTAATATTGTTCCCTTACCACATCCACAAAAAACTCCCAAGTGGGCTCGACCCCATATATTCCAGACTCCTCTATGGAAAATTGCTCCCAGTAAGTTTCCCACCAATGTTTGACATGGGGGAGAGCCTTAAGGAGTGCGAAGGTGATATTTTCCCTTTCAAAAAAATGGTGAACATAGAAATAACCTTATAATATATTTAACCATTTGTCTAGGGCTTCTGCATCTATCAGACCGTCAAATACAGGAATATCAAAATTAACCTGTACCTTGAAAGGAGAGGTGCCTCCAAAGTGGTCTCTTGATGAAGAAGCTCTTGTTGTTATTGACAAGCATTGAAGGATCTGGGAAAAATTCTACATCATTTTGTCCTTTTGTCGTGTGAGAGCTTTCTCAAGCAATAGATTATTAGAATCTTTTGCTCCGTCATTTTTTTTTCTTCTTCCATGGAGGGTTTATTGGGCGTGCGAGAGTGATTTTCCTCAAGAGAGACAAGCTCGAGACCCAACTTGATATACTCAGACCTCGTCGGGGATATGCATTGAAAACCGATAAAGAGTAGCGTGTTCTGATACCACTGATCCGGATTATTTTTTAGAACAAAATGAAAGAAGATATACCATAATGAACTACACATAAATATTGCCACAAACAGAGAAATACAATAATACACAATTTCTATTAATAAAAGAAATGTACAGAGACTGTAAAAATACAGAGTGAAAGACTCGCTAGAATGGTGGCAGCTTATCTCTTAGAAGGGATGTGATGATTGTGCTCATTCTCAAGATGATGATTGTTACAATGAGGCTCCAAAGGCCCTTTTAACATAATTAAAATGCAAAACCCTAACCCCGAAATATGAAAAGCCAAAAGGTTTGCGAACCTCGATGGGGGTAGTTGATATGTCAACTTCTCGGGCATGTAACTTTTCCATACGATCTTTGTTTTGGGCTCTTGATACACTGTTGGAAAGGTCTAACCAAGAAGAACAAATTTCTACTGGCCTAGGTTAGTTCCTTTAATAGTCACTTGGGCCCCAAATTGCCAAAAAATGTTGCTTAGGGCCTCAAAATGGCCCCGGAAGTTTGGAACCCGAAAAACTGCTGAAACAATGCCAAGATGGAAAATTGTTTTTCAAGCCCGTGGAATAGGTGGGTGGCCACCGATATCCACTTGGATCAGTATGTTATATGGATATGTGTGACATCTATATATATATCATAGATATTTCTTCACTTCCAACGAGCCTGTTCAGTACCCTCGTGAATTTATCTACTTCTCCCATTGAATTTCTTTCCACCACTTCAATTAGCACCTTTGCATTTTGTTGAGATCAGGGCAATCATTATATGAATTTCCTTTCATCATCTCTTTTGAACAAGATTGGGGCAATCAAATTATGAATTTCCTTTCACCATATGTCTTATATTTTAACATTTTGAAGTGGGGGCAATCAATCTATATGTATCATACACGGGATGATATATGTTTAAAATTTTTGAAAGGAATGTCTGCCAACAATTTTTTCAAGGATACTCTGAAACTAAATTTATTTCAATTTTCAATACATCTTTTCCTATAGGAAAATTTTTGTGGGGATCTTAATCTTTCAGGGATCAAACTTGAGCGAATTATTCATTTTAATGTCTAATAGAAGAACTAAAGTTATCAGGATTACCCTGGACATACCTTTTCTATTAAAATCAAAGGAACATAAAGATTTTCGCCTAATCTTGTTTTAAAAATATGTTTTTGAGTTTTCAGAGTCAAGGTAAGTTTCTTTATTTCTATGAAGACTAAGATAGGATAAAGAAAATATGACGTGGATAAGAACTTGGGAATAGGTGAAAAATAACCAAATTGAGGATTCAGAGGACCTGACACAAAAATTCCAATCCCACACAAGTTTGTGTATTTAGTTCAGACTTCCTTTGAACTTATTTATTTTTATTTTATATTTATTTCAGAGATGGCTTCATAATTTATCAGTATGAAACTTCAAGTTGAAATCTTATACCTCTCTGATTTTTAGGTCAAGTGATAATATTATCATGAGTGAAACTTTGTTCGCGTTCATTTCAAAAGATTTCCTTAAAATTTTATTTGAACTAGAAGGGTAGGAACTCATAACTCATATTTCTTTTGAATTTTCAGCAAGGCAAATTATTATTTTATCACCTGGTTTTAGAGAAATTGTGTGTCAAATTTTCGTTCAGCCTCATCTCTTGTTCAACAAGATATATTACGCAAAAGGAATAAAATGAAAAATGCCAGGAAATCATGTAGAATAGAGATGACAAATGTTTTTATTTTTCATTTTAATGATTCCAGGAAATCATAAATTTATTGAAAATATTTATTACCTATGATCGAGCGACTCAGATAATTTACAAAAATAAAAGAAAAATTGAAAATTAAAATAGCCAATGTCAATTCAATCCGATGTATACAATGGAAATCCAAAATGTGATTACTGCATGAAATGTTTTAAGTAATGCCTGTTGATAGGAGTGTCGAGAACTTCTCCATCAAGGTTTTATAGTGAGAAGGATTGTTTGCCTTAGCAGCTACAATTTTGAATGGTCCAAACGAGACATGATCGAATTTGCCATGTTTCCCTGCATATTCCTTTATAGTTTCCCATTTTAAAACTAAATTGCCAGGAATAAAATCCTTTTCTTTGGCTTTTTTATTGAAAAGGGCCTTCATATTATCCTGGTAATTTTGAAGCTTATCATCCACTTCCACTCTGTTATGTTGAACTTCGATGATTTGATTCATCCTTCTTGTAACGTCGTTTGGATCTTCATTTTCATCCTAACAGAGTTTCATCACAAGAAGAGAAAGGTTGATAGGAAGGATAACATCAGTACCATAAACCAATTGGAAAGGGGACATACCTATATATTTCTTGGTGTTGATTTAGTTTTCCCATAATGCATACTTTAAGTGGATATGCCAAGATTTTTTATTTTATGTCAAAATTTTTTTGATTATAGTCATCGATATATTATTAAATAATTCAACCAACCCATTCCCCTAAGGATAATAAGTTGTAGAATGACCTAAAAAAATATTGTATTTCTGACATAAATGGATCATTTCCATAGACTTAAAATCGTGAGCGTTATCAATGACTATTTTTCGAGGAAAACCAAATCTTGATAGGATGTTTTTTTCCAAAATGTTTATTACTACCAAATCTATAGCATTTCGATTTGGAATGGATTCAACCCATTTCGTAAAGTAATCGATAGGGGTTAGAATCCATCTATGTTGAGAACTTGATTGCAGACAAATTTCTCGGATGAAGTCTAGGCCCCATTGTTGGAAAGGGGCTTCAACGTTTACTGGGATTAAAGGTAAGGTGGGGAAGTATTTCTCACCAACAAACAGTTGACATGAATTACAAGCTCTGACCCTTGCATTCACATCAGTAAATAGATTTGTCCAATAATATCATGCTCTTAAAATCTTGTAAGTTGTTCCTCTCCAAGCATGATGTCCTCCACATACTCCTTCATGAAATTCATCAATACACGTTTTGTTTCATATTCTATCAAGAAACATAACAAGAAACCCACAGGGTCTTTCCGGTACAACTTTCCATCAACAATACAATAATTAATTGCATGTAGTTTCAAAGTTCTTTCTTTAGATGGAGTCATGTCATTTGGCCATTGAAGAGTAAGGAGGTATGTAACAATATCATGGTACCAGGTAGAGGAAGAAAACATATCTTCAATCTAAGTCATAGGTGCCTGATCGTCAATTTCCTCTATATACAAGAGAGAATCATGTGATTCGAAATTATTTGTTCCTAACGCTCTGAAATTTTATTCAGCTAACAACCTTGCTAGGCCTTAACCTTTCACTAGCTTGGTTGGTTTCAGTTCTAAATCAAACTCTTGAATTTTATACAACCATCTACCTCTCCTTCCATCACTGTCTGGCTGAACCAAGATGTCTCTAATTGCATTTATTGGCACATAACCAATTATTTTGGAGTGAAATACATATGTTCTTAAATCCTTGAGAGCCTTAGCCATTGCATAAGCTTGTTTTTCAAGTATAGCATATCTTAGCTCTACATCCCTGAGGCTTTTTCTAAACAAGGATACTAGTTGTGCATATCCTTATTTGTTCCTTTGAAGGAGTATTGTTGCAACAATATGTTCAGAACTATATGACCTAAACTTTGATTCCATATTTTGAAACTATATGACCTAAAAGTTTTCCTTCTTTCATAGCAAAGTGTGATCTTTTAGGGTTAAGAGACAAACCAATTTTTTTTCATTTTTCAAAAGTCTGTTTGAGGTGCATCAAATGTTCGTCATCAGAATTGGAAAAAATTGTCAGATCATCTAGATAAATAACAATAAATTTGTCTCTCTCATCGATGAACGCAATATCCATCACTCTCTAGAAATTTGCTCCTACATTCATCAAACCGAAAGGCATTTTATCATACATAAAGGTTCCCCATGGAGTGGTAAACACAATCTTTTCTCTATCATGTTCATGAAAAATGATCTGATTATATCCTGAGAAACCATCAATCATAGAAATTATGTTAGCTCCTACTACCTTCTCTAAAAAGTGGTCCATCTTTGAGAGAGGGTAATTATATTTAAGAGACAACCGATTTAAGTTCCTAAAATCAACGCAAAGACTTATTTCACCATTCATTTTTCTGACAAGGACCAAATTAGCTACCCATTCAGAGTATCTGGAGGGAATGATGATTTTTGCATCAAGGAGATTTTTAACCTCCCTTTCTATTATTGGAAGAAGAATTGGGTTTATCTATATAAGGTTATCCCTGAAATGTTTAATACCATGTTTTAAGGGAATCTTGTGTTCAATAACAAAAGTATCATAAGTTTTTTGATCATCATAAGACCATGCAAAAACATCTTTGTATTGTCTATGTAACTTGACATATTTACTCTTTATTTGGGCTAGAAGGTATTTTGATAATTTGACCATTTTTGGATCTTCATTAGTCCCTACATTACAATCTTCAACTTCTTCAGGTTGAGGTCACAAGGTATAATTTAAAGGTATATCATCCTAGTCAAGCAACATTTCTAAGGGGATCATGCCTCTGGGAATTTGATTGTTTTTTAGTAAGAGAATGTGGTGATTTGCAATTTTTTCTTGGAACTTCTCTAGGTTCTCTCCCTCTTGCATAATCTAGGCATGATCATTCTGATTTTCTTGATCTATGTGGGTCTCGGAAAAATCATCAACCATTTCCAAGAACTATTTGATTTGTTCGTCATCTTCAAACACTTTCCAGTGTTGAATGTTGTTATAAATTGAAGGTCTATGTCTCATCTCGATGTGGTATTTCAGTTTCAAAACAGTAGGTTGTATGAAGCTCGCAATAGCTTTGGCCAAAGAATCAACTTGTTGATTTTGCTATCTGGGAATAGAGTGAATATGAAAGGAAAAGAATACATTCTCTATAAGATCCCAGGAACAATTTCTATATGACGTTAATCTTGGATTCTTATCTTGATACTGTTGTTTTATTTGTTTTACAATTATTTATGCATTACCATAAACTATTAGATGTTCGATTTTTAACTTTCTTGCAGCTTCTAATGCTAAAACTAAAGCTTCATATTCACAAACATTATTGGTATAATCGACCTCTCATTGTAATTTGTAAGAGAAATTAATAACGTACTCATCCCCTGGCACCACAAAGAACACTCCATCGAAGAACATTTTCCACATCCCTTTTCTAACATTTATATTTTTCTTTGAAATTTCTATTTTTTTATTTTCTTCTTCTATACATTCTTCAAAATCGTCATCTATAGATAATATACAATTTCCTAAGTCCTAATCGGCAACATAGACGGGGTAGTTGTTGGGGTTTTGAGGGTCAATTACTATATACGCCAGTCTAGTTTCTTTATACGTTCGAGTAAATTGTCCATCAAAAATTGGGATTGTAGCATAGGTCATGTCCAGTTGAACCCATCCTCCTAGCTTGGCACCCCAAGATTGGGATAGAAGCATACCATACTTGGAAGGAACATTAGCAACAACTACATCCATAAGAATGCTTTTCACAAGAACCTGAGAAATCTTCACGACTAGATCTTTAATCATACCCAAACACATAACCTTTCTACAATAAAATGAGTATAAATATTAATAAGGTCTGGTGATTTCAAGGCCCAATTTTTCCATGATAATATTAGGCATTAAATTATGCGAGGCTCATGAATCTAACATGCAATTGTGAATTAAATGATTGTGCACCGTCAAGGTAATATAGAACGTAGAAACATAATCTTTATTGCTTTCAATGTGTGGTCTGAACATGATTGTAGGTTTTTCCTCCTGCAAATTGATAACATCATCTTGACATTCAAAATCATAAAATTTATTTCTTTAGCGATTTTTTTTTATAGAGCGGATTCCTATCAAGTTAAACCGGAGGCATTGGAATTTTAATTTTTTTAAGTTCATTCTCTAAATTGAAACTCGCAATTGGTTTTTCAATTTCCCTAGTCTGAACTTCATTTTCTGTATTTTCAGGCTTCTTAGTTTGCACTACTTTTGTTTCAACTTGCTTTGTTCAGGAAGCTTGTGTTTTAGTGGATGGTTTAGTAGTTGCTGCCACATTTTCTTTATTTCATGATAAAATATTTTTTGGTGGAATGTTTGTAGAACCTTTTTCTCTTTGCCTCAAATAATATTTATGTTGAAGCTTGGCCATTATCGAGTCAGCAAGATCTTTGTATGTAGACTGCCCCATATTGTTGATGTTTTCATCATTATTAGACAGAGGTTCCAGGTCCAATGATTTCTCATAATTTTGCTTGGTTAGGTGAGGCTCAAGATCATCATCACTAAGGTTGTTTAGATCTTCCTCTAATTCCTCATAATCTCACAACTCATCTCCTTGTATGAAATTCTCAGTTTTAAACAGAGCTTGAATCTTTTGATCCTGATTTTTTATTTGTCTTTATTGTATCTGAGGATTAGGGTTTCTTCTGAATTGATCCCTAACATATGGATCAGGTTTGGATTTCTCTATTTCCATCCTGGAAATTTTGTTTGATAAATATTTAATAATTTTGGCCATCTCATCCATTTTTTCCTCTACAGAACTTTCAGATCCAGAGGGCCCTGCATGTTGCTTAAAACACTTGGGTTCTCTTGTTCCCATATTAATCTTGGTTTTCATATTCCTAGATGCCATAATATTGGACTCAATTTCTATAGAATCATCGTGCATCCCTGCTAAAGTGATGGATCTTATTTCTCTCAAAACTAAAGCAAAGTCAGAGTCAAAATCTCCTGCAGAAGTGACTTTTTCAGCTGGATGAGAAGGTTTAACTTTGGCTGGGATTTTGTGATAAATCTTATTAAATCTCTGTATAAATTCTAGAACTGATTTAGAAGTCTTCTTTCTCAAGGCCCATAATTTGGTTAAGTAATAAAGATGATCCTTTCTCTCACCCCACTACTGTAGGAATGAATTTTCTATGATCGTACAGAACCTACTGGGAGTCCTCTCAACTAAGTTATTACATGTCCTTCAAAATTTTGTACTAACAGCCTTGAGTAAACGTCTGCATGCTCAATGCCAAGGATGTCAGCAAACTAATTGAAAAAGTATATATTTTATGTTCTTGTTAGATCCCCTTCTCCCATGAACTTGGGGAGGTTCTTCATGTAATTTTTGGGTAAATCATGTAGGACAAAAAGAATAAATAAGGGATCATGTATAGCGGTGACCTTGGTGAAGATAATAGGGGTTTGAACTTTTCCACCAACCCCTGCACCTCTAGCGTCTTTAGCACCGACATCGGCCATTGAAATCCTAAGAGACGAAACTCGAGGGCTAAATAGGAGATTTTCAAAAAATTCAAAAGGTTGTTCTATTGATCCTTCGACTACTTCGGGATGTTGTGATTGAAGTTTCGGAAGGTGATCATGAGAAGAAGGAAGATCTAGATGAGGGGGAAAAGGATAATTGAAGCTTGGTTCCTCAGTTTTGCCTGATGTATAAATAGGAGAGGTAATAGGGGGTGAATCTAGGTAGGGAATCTAATCGTCAAGATTTCGGGAAAGAAAAACTTTTAATTTTGAAAGGGGAAGAATCAAATGAGTATTAATGCTAGTGGAGATTGACATGGATCCTTTGTTCTCACTGGTAAACATAGTTATCAAAGAAACAGGGATGGGCTAGTAATTCTCAACTTTTATTTTGGGAATAACTACCTATGGAGTTTCAAGATTAATTTCAGGTTTACTTGTTGAGGCTTCTACATAATGATTTTTTTTAGAATGTTCTTTAAGAGTTTGTTCATCAATGATAATATTAAAATTAACTTGTGTAAATTTAGGTTGATGAACCTTACCTACCGGTGTAGAATTTTGTCTGAGATATCCCTTTGGTTTCAACAATTTTTCAGGATATGAAACTGGCGTAGTCTTCTTTTCGTATGGGTTTTTCCTGGTATTCTTTTGACCGAATGCCAATCTTGTATATGGTGGATTATCCAGGTGAAAGATGAAGTAAGCCTTATTCATGTATTCAATATTTGTTCACCATCAAAAACCAAAATTTACCCTGTCGTTCTCCCAGGGAAAACTGATTTTTCTTCTTCCTCCCTGGCAGTGGCGCCAAAAAGATGTTGTTCCAGAGATTGATTCTAGGATCAAAGAATAATGTCAGGCATCAAAGGTTTTAAATGAAATATTTTTATGAGTTCTTTTTCTAACTTATATTTTCTGAGAAATAATCTTTACATGAAATTAATGATAAGACAGTACAGAGGTTGTATATCATTATCCGAGTCGCAATTATAATTTCAAATGATGTAGAAATAATTAAAAAAATATTAAACAAACTCAGGTATCAATTATAGATAAGTCTCACCTTGTTTGCGGTAGAATAAAAGTAGAAGACACACCCTTGAACAGGATATAAGAATGAAATAATTCACACAGATCACAGGTCTTGTTTTACTCACAGTAATAATAGAGGAATTTTTTTTTACTAAATGAACTCATGATATAATATGATCGTAGTAGATGTAATACTAAACTGCAATCAATCACTCTTCAAGAATTACATAAAGAAATTCATAGAAATGGGAACACAAAATAAAACATAACTACAATTGAATGAAACTTAGAATCTTTTTCTACACTTGTATTAATACTAAAAAAATGGATCATCTATTACATTCGACAAGAAGTAAACACAAATAGATCTTAAATCTATCTATTTATAAACAAATTGTCACAACTAAAATCATTGGAATTCCCACCATGTATCACTAAAAATAGAATAAATCTGAAAATAAAAGTAAGCAAATATTTCTGAGTTTTGTTGGTGCTTCCTCTGTCTCTTCATCTTCTCACAGATGCACTCATTTTCCTTTGTTATTTGAACTGAGTACACACATCCATTAAGGCCACCAAAATCATTGGCTTACTTTCTGTGCCATCTGATTGTGTTTCCATCCATCCCTTCGAATGCATTTACTGGGATAAAGAATTGCAGTTGAAGATATGGGGGTGGTAATTGGACAGGTAGCTCAACGTTGGCTCATTATGGGAGGGCTAACAGTTACGGAGAAGAGTAATAGTTCACATATAGGATGGCATGGGGACAAGTTTCCAATAAGGAGGTAGTATGAGTGGATGTGAGGATGTAGGTGGTAGGGATAGATAGGGTAAGTTACGTGTAGAGAGTCTAACAAACTAGAGGGTGAAAGGTAGAGTGGGTGGACGGAAGGTGTTGAGTCCCTTTATACTTTTCCATATTGTGGGGGTGTGAGGAAGTAGTTTTGAGGTAACTCACATTTCTCCCCGCAATGCACTTGGTGATGCCAGGTACCCACAAGAGAAAACCACATTTTAAATTGAGGGACCGCCCTCCAAAATTAAACCCCGTGCAACTTCACCCCCCGCAATCATTCTTATTCATCGATCTCCACGGTCCATTAAAACATGACTATCTATATTTCAAAGTGAGATAAGATCCCAAAGGTTAAGACGAGGAAACATCTCTCGATCACATGTAGAGAAGATAGAGTGAACTTCGTGTAATTATTGTCTATCAATCCAAATAGGGGACACGTGTCATACGATCCCTGTATTTGGTGATCTCATATTCTGAGAGGAAGAAAGAAATGTTGAGTAAAGAACTCCTGAAGTTCCGAAGCCCGAAGTTCAGCTGTACTGTTGATCAAACTGGACACTTGTCAACAAATATGACACTCAGGAAGGTTTGTGCTATTATGCATCTTAGAACACCCGAATCCCGGAGTCCCAAAGTAAATCTCAGTCATCTAAATCAAAAGGAAATGCACCGCCAGATCTCTCATTTCAGAGACTTGGTGCTCCAGAAGGTTTCTATTGTTGTGCATTCTTTCTCCCATTTCTGTCTATTTATCCCTTCCCTGCCATAGTTTTCAGGGGAATAGAATTAGTCTACATGTGAGAAGAGGAGTTTGTAAGTTCTTTGTTGAATAAGAAATTGCTAATTGCAATTGGTAAAAATGATTTTGAAATTCAAAGTTCTTTATTTGAAAAGTCGAAAGACCTTTGTATAGATCCATTGATGAAAAAATTATTAAACTTAATGGAATTCATTACCTGGCGATTCACAATCCTTATTTGAAATCATTATCCTTAATCAATCATAAATGTCATTAATACTTCAATGGTTCGCGTTCGAGAGTTTTGGATGCGACATGGTAGATATCTCCTGAAGTTTGAATTCGTAGAGGAATTAATCTCTAAGTAATAACTATTAAAGTCTTAATTAATCATGTTTAGGATGTTGTATTAACTTCAAGTGCTTTGTAAGTTCGGACTTCAGAAGTTTTGAATATAACACAAGGGAAACTTTCTGAAATATCAAACTGCGAAGTAGTTAATTTATGAGAGATCACCCTTAAGTATTAATTAATCATGTTTAACTTTAAGTATTTTAGAAGTTCAGACTTCATAGGTTTTGAATATAACACAAGGGAAACTTTCCAAAATTTGAAACTATGAAGTAATTAATTAACTCTTAATCGTGATTAAGCTTTGTTATTAAATGTTTTATTAACTCCTTTTTACTTTTTGAAATGTACAATACTTCGGCATTTTGATACTTCGGGGATTGTGAAATAGAAAAATCCTGAAGAGTAACCTATTGGTGTGCCATGGTAGGATGACATCATTTTGATGACATGTCAAGAAAGAGAGGTTCCATGTGTCACTTGAGAACGTGTGAATCATTCGACGTAAATGTCAAAAATGAATGCCACGTGTCAACTCAAGGAAATACTTCAAAAGGACACGTGTTCTATGACTTTTTTCCTTAATCTCTTTAGGAAAAGTCATGAGTGGCTATCATCGGGTTTCAAAGTTTTGGGTTTTGTTGGAACGTCTGAAGCACGGAGCTCTGAAGCGATCGTTAGAGACTTACTCTTTAAAACTCAGGTGGTTCCAAAAATTTGGATATCATTAGGATTGTTCGATCAAATTAAGGAAATCATCGATGACAGATATTGTAAGTGCTTTATTTATAAATAACAATCAATGAATTTGGTTTACAATTAAAAGGCAATTTTCTAATTTTTTTCCCTTTTTGGTTAAAATTTTATTTCTAAGAGGTGAAAAATATAAAGCTCAAAAGAACAAAATTGTGCATGTTCCAACATGCACCTTGCAGGTGACCATAACCCCTTGAAAGACTAAGTAAACTTGACTGAAACTCGAAAGGAAAAAAAAAAACCAATCAATCAACCAAAAACCCCCTAAAAAACCCTAGAGAGATCCCCAATATGGTCACCAGTTCTACTAGCAGGAAAATCCCCCATTTAACTATAACAAGGTTTAAGATATAGACAGAGCGAATAACCATCTAAAAGTCAATATAGTTTCTACTATACCCCAAATATACCAAAATCATTAACAAAAAGAAATAGAAGAGAATATATGTAACTATACCTTTTATCCCATGTCTGGTGATGATCTCCTCAAGCTCTGTAGTTCCAAAGACTGCAAGTCTCCTCCCAAGGTTGACCTGCATCCAAAACTAGGCAAACAAGGACTACATGCATGATATTTATATTCATATATTAGGTTTAGATATCAAATTATATGTATAAATCAAAGAAAATAGACAAAACATCATCATTTGGGATGGGGAAAAGAGATTATTTTATTCATCAAACAAAGACTGAAACTTACAATCCATGTCGGCCACCATTCCGCGAACCTGGTCCGGTCTCCTATTTAAAATGCTCCAAATGCACCTTCAATAGGCCTATTCTCTCAATCGTATGATCAAATCAAGGGAAGGGAATGGATTGAATGGAAGAAGGAGCTAAAGAGGGAATGTTGAGGCAGTAACTCACAAAAGGTAGCAAATGCTTGGGCAAGGAAGGGAAGTGAAATTGGGCAAAGTTTCACTGTTCTTATTCTTAGATATGAAATGAGACCCCAACACCTCCTTTTATATGATGAAAGGATTATTATTCAGTTGGGGGATGGGCTATAGCAGGTGAATTGGTTGGGAAACCTCCAATAGCCCATGAATTTCACAGAATTCCTTACAAATATTTAATTTTTGCAACTTTTGCAAGCATACGCGGGTTGTTTAGTGTGCATCAAGTGTATGTATGCAGGTTGTAGTGGTGCAAGGAACGTACATGCTCTAAAAATTGGTTTTTTAAGTAGAGCTTCTCAGCAATGATTTGGAAAATTATGCAAGTAAGAGGTCCAATGCCATGTATGCATGAGTAGGGAATTTTAGGGCTATAACACAGACAATCATTAATAGAAAGTGAGTTTATCTGTATTACTTTGTTTCTTGCAAAATATTTGTGTGTTTCCTTGTTATATCTTTGCCTTCGTGTCATTCTCAATATAATCTGAATCGTGTGGATTATTCTACAAGCAATTATTATGTCAAACCTATCTAGTATGAATTTTGATTTAATCAAGTTATCTTGTTTACTTGCATGAACTTCTAGATGTTAGTTTAGTACTTATTATTTGAGTATGATTCAACATTTTCAAATAATCATCGAATTGGTTTTGTGATCATTGATAGAATAATATTCAAACAATCATTTGTCGATGAGGGTATGTTATTAGCTAAGTATTTTGTAGAACTATTTCTTGGAAGTAAACCTCTTAGCTGTTGATTTATCCTCAAATCCATTTTATTTAAGAGTTGTCTTTTGAGGAAAAATCATTATCTCTCTTATTTGTATGTATATGTTCTAAAGTAATAAAACCATTTTCTTGCTAGAATTATTCTTTAGAGAACCTAATGTTGTGGAATAATGTTATTTTTTTGTCCCTAAATGTTATCCTTAGGGTGGGATTATTTAAAAACCCTTTTGTAGTAGATAGATATAAACACATAAAAAATAAAGAAGAATTAAAAGAGCATAGTGGACAACTCTCAAATCCCATCAAATGGTTATCAGACCATTAACCCAGAGGATTATTTCACACCAAATAGGTAGGATTCTAAGTGGGCCTCGTCCTTGGGCTTAATCCCTACTATTGAGCATTGGGAATACAAACCCCTCAACACATGTTTCAAAAGTTCCACACACTGCATGGAATTTTAATGACTACTAACTCCTTTATTTATAAGTTTATGGATCTGATGCGGATTTATGAGAAAAAAAGAAATGAAAGAATAGATTTATAATATTAACATAGAGACACAGTGGATAATAACATATATACCATAAAACTTGACTTTTGTTAAATAAGAAATATGTTGAAACTGTAAAATGCAGACTAAAACAAGCTTGCTAGAATGGTTTCAACTTATTTATGAGAAGAGATGTGAAGATTGCACTCATTCACAAGAAGCTGAGTACAATGAGGCTATGAAGGAATTTTCACAATAAAAATTGATGCCAAAACCATATACATCCAAAAAGCCTAACCCTAGGAGATGAAATGCCAAAAGTCATGTCCTCCACGTTGGGGTAAGTTAGTACATTAACTTCTCAGGGTCGTAACTTTTGCATACAATCTATGTTTTGGGTGCATGATAGCTCATTGGAAATTTATTCACAAGGAGGTTCATTTAGGGGGCTCAATCACCCAAAATTCCATTTAGGCCCTCAAAATGGCCCCAGAAGTTTAGGACCCAAAAAATATGAAAAATAGTAAATTGTCAAAAAATTGTTAGGAGCCATTTGGAATAGGTGGGTGGCCATCGATATCCTCTTGGATCGATCCTTCCCCCTTAGGAATAAATGGTCTCCATTGCATTGATTTTCCCCATTAGATGAGGAAATTTCTATTGAAACTGGGCTCAGGTTAGCCACTTTCCTTGGTGCAGGAGCTTCCCTGCTTTGACAACCCGATAAAGTTGGATCTTTTTCTCACAAGAGCCCTTGAACCGTGTGACCATGATATGATCAGTGGATTCATGTTCCATGTAGTGAGGTTTGAGCTCTATTGGTTTCAATTGTTATGTGATCTCTCATGTGTCCAATAATGGTGGAAAATATGGTCGAAGGAGGTCTACATTGAACATTGGGTGCAAGCCAAGGAAGGGGGGAATGTTGATCTCAAAAACATTATCACCTACAACGTTGGTGATGGTGTAAGGTACATAATGGAGTTGATGAAGCTTTTGATGAGGCCATGCAAGGAATTCATTTTGTAAGTGCAACCAAACTTTGTCTCCCACCTGAAACTTGTGTGGAACCCGGTGTTGATCATGGTGTTGATTGTACTTGGCATTGGACTTCTGTAAATATGTGGATCTTGTTGGCGAATGTGTTGGATTTTCTCAATGAATCGAGAGGATTTGTGAGCTTCAATCAGAGCATGGAATGAGTCATATTGGGTGGCCACAAGGGGTAATGCAACATCCATGGGACCTATTGGTTGGAATCCCAACCCCACCTGAAAGTTGTTCTGGCTAGTTGAGTTATGTATGGCTTTGTTGTGGATGTGATAAACATAAGGAAGACTCTTGTCCCATGTGCGGGGGTGCTTGTAATTGTACATGTGTAGGATATGCATGATCATCCAGTTGACGAACTATATTTGGCCATCCGTCTGGGGGTGGAAGGAAGTGGATTTGGTGAGCTTGGTGTCCAGTAGTGACCAGAGGCTCGACCATAATATGTTGAGGAACCAGTTGTACCTCTCTGAGATAATATTTTGTGGGATACCAAAATGTAACCACACTCATTAAAATAAGAGATTAGAAATGGCCTCCATTGTGATGCTCTTCTTGTAGGCATATAAAATCACCATATTGAAAAAACGATCAACAACCACAAAAAAAACAATCAGTTCCCCACTTGGTGGATGGAAGGCCTGACATGTAGTCCATTGAGATGGATTCCCAGGGCCTATCAGGTGTAGGAAGAGGGGTGCACAGGCCTTGTTTATTGGTGGCTTGTGTGACAATAGTGCAGGTAGTGCAGGACCTGATATACTTGCTGACATCCTGTCAAAGCCTTAGCTAGTAAAAATGTTGTTGCAACACTGCCACTATATTTTTGACGTCAAAATGTCCTACCAACTGACTGTAGTGGGATTCCCAAATAATCTTCGATATCTCTCTTGATGGAACAAAAATATGGTCGAGATGGCATAAAAATATGTCCTAAAGATGGAAATTAATGATATTTGTGTTGGCACCCAACATATGGTAGGTGGTGGAAAATTCAGGATCTTTCTCATAGATGTGGGGCCATTCAAAGGTCTTGTGGCTGCAAGAGTCTAGCGTTGTGGTGAGTGCCATGACTCAAGGTCGGCTAAGGAAATTAGTGACATGGTTGGTACTACCTATCTTATACTTGATGTTGAGGTGGAACTGTTGCAAGTATGTGGACCACTTCTGATGGAGTTCATTCTACAATTTTCCTTGTGTCTGCATAAATTGCAGTGGATTATGATTAGTGTGGATGAGTGTCTCCTTCCCGAGAACGTAATTTGTCCATTGGCGACAATCTTGCACAATGGATTACATTTATTTGTCATAAGTAGTGTACTTACGAACAACATCTGATAGTGTCTCACTATAATATGCCATGGGGTGGTTGTTCTAAGTGAGAACTATGCCCATAGCATAGTATGAGGCATTTGTCTCAATCTCAAAGGGTTGTTGCAGGTCAGGTAACAAAAGTATTAGGGATGAGCACAAGTGCTTCTTAAAATCATTGAACGCTTATTGTTGGGACAAACCCCACACAAATTTGGCCTTACCAATACCCCTAGTTACTTGGTTGAGGGCCCATGCAATATGGAAGAATCCCAACATGAACCTATGATAGAAATTGGCAAGGCCTAAGAAACTTCGAAGCTCTGTGAGCATGGTTGGGGCTGGCCAGTCATGGATGACTTAGATCTTAGCTAGATTGACATGAACACCATGCTCATTAACAATGTATCCTAGGTATTGGACCCTATCCAAGCTGAAAGAGAATTTTTCCATGTTGGAATATAGTTGTTGTTGTCTGAGAGTGTGCAAAACCTATTGGATATGGTACAAGTATTCCTCCCAAGTCTTATTGTAGATGAGGATTTCATCCAGATACACCACTACAAAAGAATTGGTGAAAGGAAAAAAGATATCATACATCATCCTCATGAAAGTTGTTGGGGAATTTTTCAAACCAAGAGGCATGACCAATGATTCAAAAAGACCTTCTTTTGAATTTAAGGAGTATTCCATACATCTGTCTACTCTATTGGGTACTAATGGTAGCCATACTTCATATCAATCTTACTAAATTATTTCTCCCCTTTGATTTGATCAAGGAGATCATCAATTCCGGGAATCAGGTACCGGTTCCTAACTGTGATCTTATTTAGGGCCCAGTAATCAATGCAGATTCGTCAAGTCTCATATTTCTTCTGCACCATCATGATCGGGCTTCCACAAGGTGATGAATTGGGTCGAATGTGCCCCTTGTGGATCATTTCTTGGATCTGACACTTAATCTCCTCATTTGCTAACAGAGAGTGGCGATAGAATGGCCCATTGGGTAGCGGTGTACCGAGGGTCAGATTGATGGAATGCTTGACTTGATAGTGTAGAGGTACCCTAGTAGGTGAGGAGAAGAGGTCTTTGTATACTTCCACAACCTTATACAATTCCTTCTGTTGCATGGAGGGATCGACTGTAGAGGCTTTGGTTATAGCTACAATCTTTTGCTCATTCTTAGAGCAAATCATGAAGAAGACAAACTTCTCATTTTGAGAGATGACCTTCCTACATTTATTGGCATAAATCAAGGAAATAACACTAGGTGGTACTGCCTCAGGTATCCTGTACAATTTCCTGTTCAAAGTAATAATAACACTTTAAGGCCTAGACTCATATACAACATGACCTTTCCATAAATAAGGTTGGCCCAAAAGAATATCACAAACTTCAAGGGGAGAAACATCACAAAATACCTTATCTTTGAAAGGCCTGATTTTGTATGACAGATGACACTGTTGGTTGACACAAAGATAACTTCCTTGGTGGAGCCATCTGATGCTCTATGGTTGCGGGTGCGGCATTGTCAACAATGCCAACCACTTGATGACCTTCATTGATATGAGGTTCTTCTAGATATTGCTATCAATGATGAAGTGCAATAGAGTGCCTTTCACCCACATCTGTGAATGAAATAGGTGCTAGCCTTCCTCTGGCTCATCAGGTTCACTGGGCTAGATCTTGGCCGTAGCAATGGTGACATTGGGTTTTGCGTCAATGATCCATATCCCCTTTTATGGTTCTGACTCAAATTCAGAACCCTCATTTTCTTTAGAGGCTTTCACCTCAGCCACCAATGATTTATTTGAGTGGCAATAAACAGTGTTATGCCAGGGGATCTTATGGATGTCTCACCACTTTCCGGTATTTATTTTCGTCTTTCAATTGTCCTTTTTTACTTGCGACTTAGACTGGTTGTCCTGAGGCTTCCCATGTTTTCTCTTTCCTTTGTTCTACATTGGAGTTTCCCTTTCTCTTCTTTTTCTATGAGGATTTCCCAAGCCCAAACCATCACGTCTTTTTTTTAATCTTCTGTTCAATTTTGACGACATATCGATAGGCCGCACCAAAGGATGAGATGTCCAAAAACTCCATTTTTGTCTAGATGTATTTATGCATACCATCGCTTGATGACCTACACTGAGATGAGTTTATTTTGGCTACTGCTATCAATGATGAAGTACAGTGGAGTGCCTTTCACCCACATCTATGAATGAAAGAGGCGCTCACCTTCCTCTGGCTCATCAATTTCACCAGGATGGATATTGGTGGTAGCAATGGTGGCACTAGGTTTTGTGTTAATGATCCATCTCCCCTTTTATGGTTCTGACTCAAATTCAAAAGTCGCATATACTTCAGAGGCTTTCACCTCAGTCACCAATGACTTATTTGAGCGGCAATCAACAATATTATGCTAGGGGCTCTTATGGAAGTCGAACCACTTCTCGGTATCTTTCTTTATATTTCCATTGTCCTTCTTTACTTGTAGATTAGACTGGTTTTACTAAGGTTTCCCATGTTTTCTCTCTCATTTTTTCTATGGTTTGGCTTCCCTTTCCCTTCTTCTGCTATGAGGGGTTCCCAGGCCCAAATTGTCACGTGGGTGTTTAAGATTATGCTCAATTTTGATGGCATATCGATAGGCCGCACCCAAGGACGAGATATCCAAAAACTCCATTTCTATATGGATGTATCTATGTAGACCAGTTTGGTAGTTGAGCATCATATTTCGAGCAGAATATTTGATACCCATCTTGGTGCGCAAGGTATGGAAGACATTGGTGAACAATGTCATTGTTTGGTCTCTTTCCTACCACAGTGTGGTCCATCTCGTATACAAGTCATCATAACTTCCAACATGGTATTATTTTTCCTTAATAACATTCTTGAAGGAACCCCAAATGGGTGGAACTACAAATAATGTGGATCCCTCTATTTCCTCTTGTTCACAGAAAGTCTCCCACCAATATTTGATATGGGGGACGTCCTTGAGTAGCACAAATGTAATATTTTCTCTATTAGAAAAGTTGTGGATAGAAAAATACCCTTCTAGAAAGTTTAACCATTTATCTATGGAATCAACATCTATTTGACCTTAAAATATATTAATATTTAAATTGATATGTACATTGAAAGGGGTGGCGCCTACGCTTGAGGTAGATGTGTCGCTTGTCGGCAGTCATCGAAGGATTTGCGCAAATTTTTCCATCATCTCGTTCCTCTATCACTCAAGGGGTTCCTTAAGAAATTTTTTGAAAGGATATCTTCTCTCATCATCTTTATTTTCTCCCACCATGGAAGGTTTCTCGAGACCCAACTCTCTATACCTTGACCTCGTTGGGGACATGCACTAAAAAATGACAAGGAGAAGACCGTTCTGATACCACTGATCCATATTCAAGAGAAGAATGAAATGAAATCAAAGATTTATAATATTAACATAGAGACACAGTGGATAATAATAGAGATACAATAAAACTTGACTTCTATTAAATAGGAAATATGTTGAAACTGTAAAATGCAGATTGAAAACAACTTGCTAGAATGGTGGCATCTTATCTCTGAGAAGAGATGTGAAGGCTACTCTCATTCACAATTAGATGAGTAGAATGAGGATATGAAGACCTTTTTACAATAAATATCAATGAAAAAACCTATACATCCAAAAAAACCTAACCCTAGGAGATGAAATGCCAAAAGTCATGTGGGCCCCGTTGGGGTAAGTTAGTACATTAACTTCCTAAAGTTGTAACTTTTGCATATGATCTTCATTTGGAGTGCACAATAGCTTGTTGAAAAATTATTGATGAGGAGCTTCATTTATGGGGCTCAATAATTCCTTGGGAAATTTTTAATATTACCTATCTCGAAAAAGAATCGTTTAGGCCCTCAGAATGACCCCGAAAATTTAGGACCCGAAAAACTGCGGAAAGTAGTAAATTACCGAAAAACAAAAATTTGATCCAGTCGGAATAGGTGGGTGGCCACCGATATCCTCCTAGATAAATCCTCCCCCCTTAGGAATCAATGGTATCCATTGTGCTGAGTTTCCCCATCAAATGAGGAAATTTATATTGAATTTTGGCCTAGGTGAGACACCTGCCTTGGTGCACGAGTTGCTCTGCTTTGACAACCCGATAAAGTTGGATCCTCTGTTGGCAAGTTCCCTTGAACTATGTATCCACAATATAATCAGTGGATGCATGTTCCATGCATTCATGGTTGAGATTTGTTGGTTTCAATTGTTCTATGATCTCCGAGGCGTCAAATAATGTTGGAAAATATGGTTAAAGGAGGTCCACATTGAACACTGGGTGCAAGACTAGGAAGGGGGGAATGTTGAGCCCAAAATAATTGTCACCCACAACCTTGGTGATGGTGTAAGCTCCATAAAAAATTGGATGAATCTTCTGATGTGGTCTTGTAAGGTGCCTGATGTTGATCATGGGTTGCGTGTACTTGGCATTGGACTTCTGTAAAATAACTTGAACCTATTGGCAGATGTGTTGGATCTGCTCAATGAATCGAGAGGATTTTTCAGCTTCATTCCGAGCATGGGATGAGTCATATTGGGTACCCACAAGGGGTTGTGCAACATCCATGGGACCCAATGGTTGGAATCCCAACCCCACCTAAAAGGGGTTGTGGCTGGTTGAGCTATGTATGGCTTTGTGTTATCCACAATTTTGGTCATCGTGACGATAGTATGGTGATGTTATGATGATGGAAAATCAAGCTCTTCACTAAGAACACTTTCCTGAGAAAAGTTACATTTGTCTGCTTCCAGAAATCATGCTTTTAAGGGATTTTTGCAGGCTACCTATATATCTGCCTGCGAGAATGCCTAATTCTCGCAGGCTGAATTAAGCTGGAGTGCGAGGGGTTCGCACTGTACCTCATTGTCAGGGTGCAAACATCTTCTTAAAGGGGAAAAAGATAAAGTTCTCGAATCTTCTAGAAGGGAATCTTCTAGAAGGATGAGTTGGCTTTCGAATGGTTATTCAGGTGCTGTCATTCCAGATATCTTGGGATCATTTCCTATCCAAGTAACTAATATATCTTCTCCTATATATTGAGGAGATTTCTCATGGAAAAGGTTAGAAGAAAACTAGCAAGAGATTGATTGGAGAATTAGTGCAAGACTGTATGGAGGACTGATGCTACAGCAGCTAGAGACAACAACAAGGTAATCAAATGTGGTTGATTTTCTTCATGCATGAGCAAGTGTGTGTGTCAGAGCTAGGATCCATCGAAAGGAGATCTACAACATCAAGGCTCAGGTTGTAAGTTTCACTTTCAATTAATTCAATACAGTAGTATGTCCCTTTCCCATAAAGATGATGTCACTTTATTACATAATTCCTTGATCATATGGATAGATTAGCTATTGAATATATTGATCTGCCTTCACTTCGATTGGTTTGTACTGTTGTGATCTGAACGGGACAAGAGCATTGGAGTGAAGCTTGGAACAACAGAGACCTAAGGAAAGTGTTCATAAGGTATGTACAGGATCCTAGTTTCTTAGTTCATTCAATAGGTTAAATCTAGGGAAAGTGTATTATTTTGTCCTGTTTTGTTCTAGATCCAGGTGGATCTAGGGAGATCGGTTTGTGTCCGCACTCACAGATTTATCCTGAAACAAAATTGGCGCCTCCACTGGGGATCTATCCCTATTTTATTTATGGTTTTTTAATTTTCTGTGGCCATTTTCTCTATTTGCATTTTTCTCCTGTTTTGTCAGTGTCTGAGTCCTCAGGATACCCTGAGAGACATTCTGGGTCTATAAGCCAGTTTGAATTTTGCTTGCATTTTCAAAAATTTTATTATCTTCAAGAATTCTCACACTGTGTTCATTTACAGTCTGCGAGAACTAGTCAAGTTTGCACTCTGTATATAGGGTCCAGTGCGAACAGTTCGCACCTTGCTTTAAGGTGGCCTGCGAGAATACTATCTTCTCGCATTGTGTTCCACTACTTGCCTGCGAGCAAGATTTTTGAAATTTTTGAAATTAAGTTTTGACTTTGTCAACTGCTCAGATCTGTTGAATTGCATCTTTTTGTCTTATTGGATCATTGACTACATATCTCTTGCTTTAGTTTGCTTGCTTGAACTGATCTAGGGTTTCTAGGTTTTTCTTTCCTTTGTAGCTTAACTTTCATTTCTTGGATTTTATTGGCATTTTCATTCTCTCTGATTTCTGGAGTTGAGTGTGTCGAGCTAGCTAAGAACTAGTGATTGGTTGAGAGTTCAGTGTTTGGTGTTTCTCGTTTGCTTGTGGGTTCGAACGGACATTTTTCATTTGCATTGAGGAACTCCTTGGTTTGCTTTTGTTTTTACTTTCGTTGAAAGTTTTGGTTGGGTTGTTATTGTTTGATTATTGATGATTTGATTTTCTTTTCTCATTAATCAGAGTTCTTCTTGGAAAGTGAACAACAAGTTTTCTTTCAGGATTTTGTTTTTCTTTTTCAAAAACATAGAAAATCAAGTTTTGAGTTTATTGAAGTACTTGAAAAAGACATATAGAAATTGTTCATTGATAAATGATTGTTTGCATTGGCATATGAAAGGAAATTGCACATTGCATTTGCATTGTAGTATTGAGATTGATTCGGAAAATTTGTCTCTCTCTCCCATAAATAGGATTCATGGAATGAAAAAGATTATGTTTTGTCATTATCCTTGCATTTTTGGGTCAGAGTCATACATCATGAGTTTCACTTCCGTTACCTTTGAGTAAACAACAACTTTTAAAAACATTGCGTAATATTAAAATCGATCTAGTAACTCTTTTCTAGGGCTCTTTTACACCAACATTTATCTAGGCTAGTGCTTTGGAGTAGGAAGAGAGATACACTCTCCAAAAGCTCAAAAACACACAATAGAATCTTGAGTTAGGGAGTGTAAAATTCCATTGGCGGCATATTGTCCTAGGAAGCCCTTCTAACACAAGGGTCAAGCACTAGGTCGCATTGGTGTTGGTAGAGTTACTAACCCTGTTTTGTTGACATCGGTGTAGAGATTGCACATATTACAGGGATCACTCCGAGGTATACCCACAATTATGAGTGGAAGCCTTTGAGATTGGTTTCGGGCTTGATACCCTTCCCTTGCATGTGGATCGGACTGACGACTGTTCCCCCAGGCTGTACTATTGTTTGTGGTGACCTTAGTGGCCTATCTCTCTAGGTTCTTACCCAAGGTGACTGTGGAGGGGAAAGTCTTCACGGTACTTGGAATCGACGTTGATCAAACTCACTCGGGCTCCTTGGAGGGTATACCCACGATTATGTGTGGGATCTTGCACCAGGGCGTAAGTCTGTTAAGCAAGTCGTCAACTTAACTTTTCCACCTTAACCCCGCCCCTTCTCGTCTCGTTGTTGCGATGTTGGATTTCATCACCAACTAGTGGCTTCGATATTAGAAGGTATTGTTTGCTTGGTGATTGCTTCTAGATTTTGTTTACTAGCGTGTGTTGTTTGTTTCTCGAAGTTGACCATAGGATTTTCGTTGGGGAGTATGTTACTTGTTTACAATTGCTCCCCCACGACGTTCACGTAGGATGCAAGGTTTGTCCCCGGAACATCCGGAAGCTTTGAAACCTTTGCATACAACAACACCTGAGGGTACCCCTGAGGGCTCTCCTCATCCGGGTGAAATCCCCCTTGTTACTCTATCACACATGGACATAAGTGATGTCCCAGACGTTTTTACACCACCTCCACAAGTAGAACCCACTGATCCTCTTGCTGATTTTTGAATTACCAATACTATAGAGGACTATCGCATTCGTCGTGGTGAACGACGTACTGGATGGTTCAATCCTCCTGAAGAAGTCATTGTTACATCTTCTGAATCAACTGTTGGGCCTTCTCATGGTGTAGTAGGCCAAGATCCTTTTTGGTCGGGTGATTTCCGATGAGTTCTTTTTGGTAGTGAGTCAACTCCTGTCTACGAAATCAACCCTCCTGTGTCTCCTGAACCAGAAACTACACCAGAGACTACCACTTATCATTTTATTCTTCCTCCTGAGATGGCCCATCTTGCGAATACTACGAGTGTCCAAACCGAGATTCCTGCAACTACTCTTGCCCCTATCAACACCCAGCGAATGCCTGAGGTCAACCCAAATTTACCCCCTGGTTACCATGCATTGAATCCTTTGTTGAATGTTTCCCATCCAACACCTCCGCAAACCCCAGCCATTTCTCCAGGTGGTCCTCAGTTTCCTGGGTATTCTATTCTCGGTTTCATCCTGACACTCCCTCAGTTTCCTACTGGCAATCCTAATACTAGTAGCACTATTCCGACTATTGCACCAAACTTGCACATTCCTATTGGTGGACAGGGTGGTACGTTTCCTTTTCCTTTTCCCAGACACAACACAGTTACCACGGTTGGTACACAACTCTCGGGTGGAACTATACCTATGGTAGGGGGACCAACCTCCCCTTTTGGACAAAACATACCTCCTGAGTTGGCCCGATATTTGAATCAGCTTTTACAAAACTTTCCTCGAACTGCTGGGGGGTAGACAATAGTCCCTCCTGTAGGCCAACCATATCCAGGTGTGACTAATCCTATTTGGGGTTCGGATCAAACTACCCAACCTCAGGTCCCTACTCAAACTCAAGGTTACAATCCTTGGGGCTACTACCCTATCCAGCCTCCATCGAATCAACCAGGAGCTTCCCTCTACGGACAATCTGCTTATTCTCCTACTGGTCTGCCAACGGGGCTTCCACCCCAAAGCCATCAGTACCCACAGGTAAACCGACAGTTGCCTTTTCTTGCTACCTTGAATTTGCCAGATTTGACTAGGATTCTCAACGATCCTATTCATCACTCTCCCCAATGGCCTGCTATTCCTACTAAACTCCCATCGGATATTCCGAAATTCGATGGCAAGGCGGGAGAGGACCCAAATAATCATGTCATGACTTTTCATTTATGGTGTTCGTCCAACTCATTGATGGATGACTCCATTCGTCTGCATCTTTTTCAACGAACCCTTACCGGTTAGGCTACGAAGTGGTATATTGAATTTCCACGAGGTTTCTTTTCTGATTTCAACACCTTAGCTATGGCTTTCCTCACACATTACCAGTTATCGATCCGTTATGATATTGGGACTGAGATCTTGAATTCTTTCAAACAAACGAAAGGTACTCATATCTCGGATCATATACATGAGTGGAGACGAAGATGACATCTCATCAAACTCGAACTCCCTGATCAGTTACTGGCAGAGTGGCTTACGAAATCTTTTGTGAATGAAATTGGAAAAGACATTGCTATGGGCGGTGTTGTTACAGAAGAGTAGGCTATAAGTTGCGCTCAATATCTTGATCTCGTTTATTCGCAAACGGGAACACTTTACACCCTACTACCTGATTTACCTCGTCCTGGTACTTCCATCACTTCTACTGCTCCAGCTGCCTCGCATGTAGCTGATGGTGTGATTGGGACCACTCATACCCACTCACATTCTGTTTCAACTACAACCCCTAAATCCAATTCTTCTAATGTTCAAAGTGCTTCGTCTCCTGCTCCTCCCATCAGTAAAACCTATGAAGTGAACGTTGTTCAATCTACGCCGACCGGTAAGAACAAATCTAAGAAAGGGAGAGGCAAGAATAAGGAGAGTAAAAACAATAATCCGAATGAGCAAACCAAATCCCCTCCTATTGAAGATCGGGATAAGCACAAACCACACTACCCTTGCCTTATCTGTGGTGACGATCACTACACTAAGGATTGTCCGAGACGTGCTGAAGTTAACAAGTTCCTTCAAGGAACACCGAAACCCTCTACGCCGGCAGTCTTGTCTCAACCATTCCCATCTCAACAACAGGCTTCGTTGGTCATCCATGACCAACCCTCTACATCTACAAACTCTTATGTTTTGATGTGCACCAGTGATTCCAAGAAAGACAATGTTGCACTTACCACTAGAGCTAAAGACTATACTCCTTCTAAGGAGAAGGTTGACGATTTACCTCCTGATCTGGTACAACCTCTCCACCAAATCCACCCACAAACGGTCCTCTTCATCTCAAACGACCGAGCCTCAATACAATTATACGACCACCCCCAAAAGGTGTCATTAAGAAATCAACATTCAATCCTCATGCATGTGCGGCCCAGAACTATAGCATTGTAGAAGATCTAGCCCAAACACCTTCAGCGATGTCTGCCCTTGAAGTCCTTCAGTCTTGTCCTGCACAGCGAAGGGCCTTGTTGAAAGCTATAGGTGGAATTGATCCCATGGATACGAATTTGATAGTCTTTGACTTGGAAGACCATATTCCAAGGTTACCCCCACAACTTGCGTTTCAAATACAAGTTGTTTTCACCGACAAGAGCATTTGTCGGACTGTTATTGATGAGGGTGCCTCTACATGTGTAATGTGTTTTACTTGTTGGAAAGCCATTGGCTCTCCCCCGTTAAAAGAATCACAAAACACTTTGAGATCCTTCAACGGCTTTTTTTTTAAGCCTTACGGTGTTCTTCCGTCGTTTCCTTCACTCTCGAAGGTAAGACCGTCTAGGTTGAAGTGGAAGTTTTCGATGCTCCCCTAGATTATAATCTTCTACTTGGACGTAGCTGGGTCGATTCTATGCGTGTTGTTGTGTCAACCCTGTTCCATGTCGTACGATTTCCTGACTAGGGAAGAGTTGTTACGGTTGATCAACTTGCCTTCTTTAATGCTGATACTCGCACTGGCAACATGCCTTTCATAGCTAAAACCCCACCGGGTTACGAGAATGTTGGAGTCGATCTTTTAAAAGACTCTTCGTTAATGGGTATTTTTCCCATACCACCACCACCTGATATTCCATGCCCGTCAGTTGCTTCCATTAATATGATCTCTGTTGTACCTCATGAACTTCCTGTGTCTGCTGACCCTTGGATAGTCCCTGATCCTGGAGATCATGTTCGTTTCGGTGACCTTATGCCGTTAAGACTAGTTGAATCTGCTTATCAAGCCATTCAATCGGCAACCCTTACTACTTCTTTTTTTGATGAGTTGTCTCCTGATCCTTTTCGTGTCATCTTTCCCACTGATGAGATGATCATGTCCATCATGGAGGACACTCCTTGGGACGATGGGCATCATCATTCCATACTGTTTATGGAACAACAGACTCTTGAGAATTATCAGCGGATTTCCACGGTTCCCCAATCTACATGTGATGTGTTTGCGGAAGGGAACCTCAGTAACATTTTTCCCACGATACCCATAGATATTTCAGTTAAACCTGGGATAGTTGAGAATGTTCGTATTGGAGCTTCGTGTTCTCCCGAAGAAATTGTCACTTATACTTCCTTGTTTAAAGAATTTCGTGATATCTTTGCCTAGAGTTACGAAGAGATGCCGGGTATTGACCCTGCTATTGTGGTCCATGAAATTAAGACATACCCCGGAGCTAAACCAGTCCGGCAGCGCCTTCATCTTGTCCATCCACATAAAGTGGTAGCCATTAAACTTGAAGTTGAAAAACTTCTTAAAGCCGGTTTTAATTATCCAGTGGCGTTGACAGAATGGGTTTCCAACCCAGTGCCGATTGATAAGAAAGGTGGTAGTATACGCGTTTGTGTTGATTATTGGGATATTAACAAAGCTTGTCCAAAGGACAATTTTCCAACCCCTTTCGTTGACCAAATCATCGATGATTGTGCCGGCAATGAAATCTTTTCCCTCATGGATGGATTTTTCGGCTATAATCAAATTAATATCGCTCCTGAGGACCAACATAAAACAGATTTTATTTTTCCTTGGGGTACTTTCGCCTACAGGAAACTCCCCTTCGGTCTGAAGAACGCAGGTGCTACGTTCCAACGTGCTATGTCTTACGCATTTCACAATATCAAGCATATTGTTCAACCTTATTTGGACTATTTTTTGGCTCACTCTTTATGTCGAGTCGATCACCCTAATCATCTCTAAGCAATTTTCGTTCATTGTCGATTCTATCGCATTCGCTTGAATTCTCATAAATGTGTCTTTTGCATAGAATCCAGCCGTCTCCTCGATTTCATTGTTTCACACCATGGGATCCGGGTAGATCCTATCAAGGTCGAGGCAATTCTTAATCTCCCTCCTCCTTCTTCTTTGCGCTAGTTACAAAGTTTGCAGGGGAAAGCAAACTTTCTTCGTCACTTCATCCCGAATTACACTGAGATTACTCGGGGTTTTACACGTCTTCTAAAGAAAGGTTCATAGTTTGTCTGGGATAAAGATGCTAACAATGCTTTTGAAGCCTTGAAATTATCCCTCACGAAAGCTCCACTTCTTTTTCCTCCTAATTATAGTAGGGATTACTTTCTTTATCTATTTGCGTCCGAGTATACTATCGGCATGGTTCTCGTTCAAGAGGATGTTGCCCACGATGAACATGTTATATATTACTTGAGTCGAAGTCTTACTTCCACTGAGATTAAGTACCAACATGTTGAAAAGCTGGCCTTGGCTGCTGTTCAAGCAGTTCAACGTTTCCGTCATTACATTTTCTCCAGGAAGACTACAGTGATTTCACATTGTAACCCCATGCAACATATATTGACACGTCAATTGCTGGGGGGCAAATACTCCAAGTGGATTGTCATTCTACAGGAGTTCGATTTGGAATTCGATCGCGCCACCTCGAAGAAATCCTTAGTTTTCACTGAGTTGATTTGTGATTTTCCCCACACTACCACGGAAAAAGTAGCAGTCGATTCGTTCCCTGACGAATCACTTTTCCTTATAAGTACTGATGATATTTGGTACGCGGATATCATTATATATCTCCAAACTCAAACTTTCTGGCCTGCTTTGTCTAGTGTCGAACTTCGTCGTGTCCGTTATCAAGCACGTCATTATATTATCCTCAGAGATACTCTTTACCATCGAGGCATTGACTCTGTATTTCGACATTGTTTGACTTTTGATGAAGCCGAGAAAGATTTGAATGACTGCCATTCAGGAGCATGTGGTGGTCATATGTCTGGGTATGCTACTGCCCATAAAATCTTACATGCAGGTTACTTTTGGCTTTCCTTATTCCATGACTGCATTACTGCTGTTTAGAAGTGTCATGCCTGCCAGACCTTTAATTAGAAGATTCGGTCACATCCTGCTCCACTTCATCCTGTGGTCTCAGTAGGTCCTTTTGAAAAATGGGGCATTGATTTCATGGCATGTCACCCTCACTCGGCCGGGGGGCATGGTTACATTATCGTAGCTGTTGATTATTTTACTAAGTGGGCCGAGGCGATGTCGACATTCGATAATACTGGGAAGACTGCAGCGTTATTTCTTTTCAACCATGTCATCACTCGTTTTGGTGTTCCTCAGGCTATCGTTACCGATCACGGTAGTCATTTTAGAAATAATATGATGTCTGAACTCACGAAAAAGTTGGGCCTTCGTCATGATAGCTCAACACCCTATTATCCGCAGGCTAATGACCAGGTCAAAGCAATCAATAAGGTTCTCATAACTATGATTTGACGAATGATAGGAATTCATAAAACCAGCTGGCACATGATGTTATTTTCGGCATTGTGGGCATATTGGACATCTGTTAAATCTGCCACGGGATTTACACCTTTTCGATTAGTCTATGGCATGGAATCCATTCTGCCGATAGAATGTGAAATACCTTCTTTGAAGCTAGTTGTAGAGCTCTTACCTAATACTTCTGCTAAAGAGGAACATCTATTGTATCTTATGCGATTAGAAGAAACTCGTCGTGATGCTACTCTTGTAATAGAAACCCAGAAGAAACATGTTAAGGCACAATATGACAAGCATGTCAAACCTCGTGTCTTCTCTAAAGGAGATCTTGCTCTTCTATATGAACAAGATAAAGATGTCCTAGGAGATGGGAAATTCGAACCAATGTGGCGTGGGCCTTACATTGTTAGCAAAGTTTTGGAAAAAGGAGTGTATGAGCTGGTGGATTATGATGGGGTACCTTTGAGTGAACCCAGGAATGGGTTGCACTTAAAGAAGTACTATGCATAAATCATTTGTGCATGCGTACTTGTATTTTATGTATCATACTGTGTGTGTTACTTTAGTTTGTTTTTGACGTTATCTGGTCTCTTCCCTTATGTAACGTCATGTTTGATTGCCAGATGTCGGAGTATTCTCTACCTTATATTGGCTTTGCTGACAGTGCTAGCCGTAGTACTCGGAACCTAGCTTCTGCTGCATGGGAAATCTATGCCCCAACAAATGAGCTTATATCTTTACGAGGTGTATGTCTTGGCCGAGCAACCAACAACATCGCAGAGTATAGCGCCGTTATTGAGTTATTGGTTGATGCTATCTCTCTTGGAATTCGTCACTTGGTTGTGCGACTTGACTCGCAGCTAGTAGTACTACAGCTAAGTAATGTCTACTCTATTCGAAGTCCTACTTTATTAAGGGTATATTTGCGGATTCGCCTCTTGGAACGACATTTTGATCATATAGAATATCAACATATTCCTAGATGTCTTAATACATTAACAGACGCTTTAGCTAATTATGTATTGGATAGGAATTTAAATCATTTATAAGTCAAACACATTAAAATGTACACAATGTATAGTAAGCCGGTAGAAGCCGTGTATATATATAACGATCAAGAGTTTGTTTTTACAAAAATGTTTGTCCGAAGACCAAAATATCAAAAATTGAATCTCATGGCTTCTACATAATGACATCACGGATGATGTTCACGATAACACACTAATGTCCTTGCAACTCTGCGGAGCAGTCGACCCATAGATGCAGAAACCCCCACAATGTGATGTTGATCGCATCGGGGAACCTCTTCTAGAGTCATATCTGGAACGTCTGCCATCAAACCCTCTAAGTTCTGCTCCACTATCAAATAATCCTCGGTGTATTGTGGAATTGCTACTACTGCCTCTCCTCATCGCTGGATAGGAGAACTGCCAGCAGGTCGATATGGTCCAACATATGTGTTATCAACAAGAATTTGGTGTTAGTCTTCAGGTAAATCCATAAAAACAAAAACATTTAAATATGATTAAAATTCAAAAACATTTAAAAATGAAAAATTGTGTGTTTCTTCTTACCGAGGTCTCCCCACTGTGCGTCCTCAGGTAGTGCTAAATCTGGATCTCCTCGGAAATCCAGCCCAGCATATGCATAGTCATCTACCATTAGCATCTGGTTCTGCAACCAGTCAAAGAAAACATCGTCATATTTGACGATAGGAATTGCCACATGTCGGGCCATGAGCCGACACCACCGTAACATCCTCGGATCTCTGGGACCAGGAAGATCCCACTCAGCCTATAGGCGTAGCACATGGACCCTCTCTAAAAAGAAGGACACTAACAGAGACCCATATCCAAACTGTTTCAGACCTCCTCACCTCCATTTAGTCAACTGTTTCTTGAGATTGCATAATACTGCATCAGCCCAGTTGAATACCCGGGGCTCAGTACACTCGATGGCGTACTGGAAATAGATCTGCAGAGCCATATGTGGAGCCACACTTCCATCCATCCAAGCAATGGTAAAGAGAATCGTGCATAGAGTTAAATCAGTAACTCCCCAAATTGCCACTTTTCCTTTTTGTCTTTTTGCCTCGGGTACGCAATATTGGTTACAATACTCGCTCATTTTCAACCCGCCTGTTCTGCTGCCAGACAAACTGCAATAGGATCCACGTCTGGATAACCTGGTCAAGAAATAGATATCCTCAATATCGATAGTCAAGGTATGAGATCCCACGATGAACACTTGTTGGTCCGGATCCCACATTCGGACTAAGTATTCCATCAATCGAACTTGGGCTCTCATGCCCGGGATACGGAAATACTTTAAGAGACCGCAATCTCTTAGTGCAGCTATGGTTGGAGGGTGATTTTCCGCATTGGCATTATCCTCCTCATGCTCTCGTTCCCGCCACTCTAACACCATGATTGTGGCTAATAACTTGCATAAGACACATATAAACATGGTTAATAATCTTATTGATAAGATAAACTTTTTCTATTGGCTAAACGTTAAACAAATTTTTGGATTTTGCGCTATTCGTAGGTGGCCTACTTTGCACAGTGCAAACTTCTCGCAGGTGCCCTATGGCCCACCTGTGAGAATGGATCATTCTCGTAGGTCCCATATAGGCCACCTGCGAGAATGCTTCCACGCACATAGGGTTCAAAAAATTGAATTAAAACTGAACTTTTTACCAATAAAATTGAATTTTTAAACCATGAAAAGATAAAGGATGAGGCACTTACCAAAATATCGCTGATGACACGTCAAATGGTCTCTCGTAGCTCCTAGAATTTGACACCGAAGGTAGAGGGTAAAATGAGGGTTTTTTGGCACTGAATGGTAAAATGTGAAAATGGTATGGTAAATTTTGTTATTTGTTCATTTTATTACTTTTTACTATATCAAATGTGGGTTTTTTATGATTATTTCTTATTTAACCCTAATCACTAATGTTGAAATGAGTGAAATGACTTGCAGGTGAGAAATATGAATGGTTATGGACAGAACTTTTCCCTGATGTGGTGTGATTTTGATTGTTTGTTATGGTTTTTACCTAAAACCTCGAGCGCCTTTTGTCCGTTCTTGCGCTTGTGAAAAACATAAGAACATGACCGAGCGTTGTTTTATCACTTTTTTGGGCTCGCTATGGTTATACGAAAAAGGAACCCCCCTGGAGTTTTCTTTAAGCTCTTTTCATACTCTCTAAATGAGAAAAGATTGTTGAGCGACCTTGCTATTTTCATGCTCGCTAAAGTATTTGAAGTATGCATCTTTCGAGCGATAGTTTAACCCTTTTCGGGCTCGTTGGACTATTGTACGAAAAAGGAACTGAGAGAGTTCTCTTTTAAAGTGTTTTTCCAAACTCTATAATCTTGAAAAACCTTCGAGTTTACTATCTTTGGACTCGTTAAACAAACATTGACAGACCCGTAATGGGACCGAACCACTCCTTCCTAGGGTTCGTTAAAAATACTCTGAGGGACTCGTCTGAAGGATGAGCTTATATCAACAAGCATATGTGATCCTCTTCAAGCTTGTGTAAAAATAAAGAGGTACTTTCGAAAAATGGTGGGGGGGAATTTGGGAAAGGGATATGTTTCATCTTTGTGTTGATTGGCAGTAAGTGTCGCTCTTGAACATGACACCCCCTATTCATCATTTGAAGCCAGTTTGGGAAATCCATTTGTCTCTCATTTGATTTGATCACAAGGTCTTTCCATGTGTCATATTTGGGTCAATGCTGTCAAATTATTGGTCATGTCATTCATATGTTCAAGAGCAGTCCATCTGAAACTTCTATTGAGTCGACCATCTGCAGTTGTCCATTCACTCTGTGTCATCCTTCCATGTGTCCAAAGTCTAATTGCCACATACTCTGTTTCACTTTCAAACTCTGTTACTCATTTTGTGTCACTGATGGGGGATACATCAAGACCCTCCTGTGATGAGTCTTATTCTATCGACTTCAACACATTATCCAGAATCAAGGCTTAGAAATTATTTAGTACCTTGGAGCTTGCATGCCTCAGTGGCAAGTTTCCTCGCTTTCGACAATGGGTTTACATCATTGGCCCTTGATTGAAAGATTCCATATTCTGTTATCCACAATTTTGGTCATCATGATGATAGTATGATGATGTTATGATGATGGAAAATCAAGCTCTTCACTAAGAACACTTTCCTGAGAAAAGTAACTTTTGTCTGCTTCCAGAAATCATGCTTTTAAGGGATGTTCGCAGGCTACCTATATATCTGCCTGCGAGAATGCCTAATTCTCGCAAGCTGCATTAAGCTAGAGTGCGAGGGGTTCACACTGTACCTCATTGTCAGGGTGCGAACATCTTCTTAAAGGGGAAAAAGATAAAGTTCTCGAATCTTCTAGAAGGGAATCTTCTAGAAGGATGAGTTGGCTTTCGAATGGTTATTCAGGTGCTGGCATTCCAAATATCTTGGGATCATTTCCTATCCAAGTAACTAATCTATCTTCTCCTATATATTGAGGAGATTTCTCATGGAAAATCTTAGAAGAAAACTAGCAAGAGATTGATTGGAGAATTAGTGCAAGACTGTATGGAGGACTGATGCTACAACAGCTAGAGACAATAGCAAGGTCATCAAATGTGGTTGATTTTCTTCATGCATGAGCAAGTGTGTGTGTCATAGCTAGGAGCCATCGAAAGGAGATCTACAACATCAAGGCTTAGGTTGTAAGTTTCACTTTCAATTAATTCAATATAGTAGTATGTCCCTTTCCCATAAAGATGATGTCACTTTATTACATAATTCCTTGATCATATGTATAGATTAGCTATTGAATATATTGATCTTCCTTGACTTCGATTGGTTTGTACTGTTGTGATCTGAACGGGACAAGAGCATTGGAGTGAAGCTTGGAACAACAGAGACCTAAGGAAAGAGTTCATAAGGTATGTACAGGATCCTAGTTTCTTAGTTCATTCAATAGATTAAATCTAGGGAAAGTGTATTATTCTATCCTGTTTTGTTCTAGATCCAGGTGGATCTAGGGAGATTGGTTTGTGTATGCACTCACGGATTTATCCTGAAACACTTTGTTGTAGTTGTGTTGAACATAAGGAATAATTTCATCCCATGTGTGGGGGTGCTTGAAATTGTACATGTGTAGGATATGCACGATCATCCATTTGATGAGCTTGGTTTGGCCATTTTTCTGGGGGTGGAAGGAAATGGATTTGGTGAGCTTGGTGTCGAGCAGTGAATGGAGGCTCGACGAGAATGGGTTGAGGAATCGACTATCCTGATATGAGATAATGGTTTGTGGGATACCAAAATGTACCCACACTCATTCAAAGCAAATCTTGGCATTGGCCTATGTTATTATTCTCTTCTTGCAGGTGTCCAAAATCTCCATCTTGGAAAAGAGATCAACAACCAGAAAAACATAGTCATTTCTCTGCTTGGTGGATGGAAGGCCCGATATGTAGTCCACATAGATGGATACCTAGATCTTGTCAGGAGTAGGCAAAGGGGTGTACAAGACCTATTTCTTAGTGGTCTATTTGACAATAGAGCAAGCAGTGAAGGACTTGATATACTTGTTGGCATCCTGTCGAAGCTTCAGCCAGTAAAAATGTTGTTGCAACAATGCCATTGTATTTTTGACATCAAAATATCCTTCCATTGGACTGTAGTGTGATTCCTAAATCAGCTTCTCCCTCTCGCTTGATGGAACATAGAGATGGCCTAGATGGCATAACAACCCGTCCTAAATATTGAAATTAGTGAAATTTGTGTTGTCTCCCAACATCTAGTAGGTGATGGTGAAGTCAAGATATTTCTCATAAAAGTGGTTCCATTTGGATGTCTCATGGCCACAAAATTCTAGCACCATGGTGAGTGCCATGACTGGAGTTCGATTGAGGCAATCAACGACCCGGTTGGTACTACCTGTCTTATACTTGATGTTGAGGTGGAACTATTGCAACTATGTGGACCACCTCTAATGGTGGTCATTCTACAATTTTCCTTGTGTTTGCATACACTAAAATGACTTATGATCAGTGTGGATGACTATCTCCTTCCAGAGAATGTAATGCCTCCACTAGAGAAAATCTTGCACAATGGAGTACATTTATTTTTTGTAAGTACGGTACTTATGGACAACATATGATAGTGTCTCACTATGATAGGCCATGGGGTGGTCATGCTAAGTGAGAACTACGCCCACAACATAGTCTGAGGCATCTGTATCGATCTCAAAGGGTTGTTGTAGGAAAGGTAACGAAAGTATTGGGTATGGGCACAAGTGTTGTTTCAAATCATTGAACGCGTGTTTTTGGGAAAATCCCCACACAAAATTGGCCTTACCACCACCCCTATTTACTTGGATGAGGATCCATGCAATATGGAAGAATCCCAACATGAACCTGCAATAGAAATTTGCAAGGCCTAAGAAGCTTTGAAGCTTCGTCAGCGTGGTTAGGGTTGGCCAATCACAGATGACCTAGATCTTGGTTGGATCCACATGCACACCATTCTCATCAATAATGTAGCCTAGGTACTGGACCATGTCCATGCTGAAGGAGCATTTTTCCAAGTTGGCATATAGTTGGTGTTGTCGTAGATTGTGAAGAACCTGTTGGATATTCTACAAATGTTCCTCCCAAATCTTGTTGTAAATAAGGATGTCATCCAGATACACGACTACAAAATAATTGGTGAAAGTTCACAATATATAATCCATCATCATCATGAATTTTGTTGGGGAATTTTTCAAACCAAAAGGCATGACCAACCATTCAAAAAGACCTTCTTTTGACTTGAAGGTAGTCTTCCATACATCTGTCTGCTCTATTGGGACCTGATGGTAACCAGACTTCAAATCAATCTTATTGAAGTATTTAGGCCCCTTGAGTTGATGAAGGAGATCATTGATTTAGGGAATCGGGTACTAGTTCCTTACTGTGATTTTATTTAGGGATCGGTAATCAATGTAGATTCACCAGGTCCTGTCTTTCTTCGACATCGACATGATAGGGATTCCACAAGGAGATGATATGGGTCAGACGTGCCCCTTGTGGAGAATTTCTTGGATCTAACGCTTGATCTCCTCATTTTCTAATAGAGAGTGGAGATAGACATGCCCATTGGGTAGTGGTGGAACATGGGTCATATTGATGGAATGCTTGATTTGATAGTGCAGAGGTACCCCCATAGGTGAGGAGTAGATGTCTTTTTATTCTTCCATGACCTTATCCACTTTTTTCTACTGCATTGAGAGGTCGATCGTATAGGCCTTGGTTTTGGCTGAAATATTTTTCTTGTTTTGAGAGCCCATCACAAAGAAGAAAAACTTCCAGGTCTGAGAGATGACCTTCCTGCATTCATTGGCAGATATCAAGGAAATAAAACTAGGTGGGACTACCTCAGGTATCATAAACAATTTCCTGATCAAAGTAATAATAACACTTGGAGGCATAGACTCATATACAACATGAAATTTCCATAAATAGGGTTGGCCCAAAAGAACATCACAAACTTCAAGGGTAGAAACATCTCACAATACCTCATCTTTGAAAGGATTAATGTTGTATGATAGATGAAACAATTTATTGACATGAAGAAATATTCCTTGGTGGAGCCATCCGATGGTGTAGGGCTATGGGTGTGGCATTGTCGACAAGACCAGTTGATTTATGACCTCCTCTAATATGATGTTCTTATAGATAATGCTATAAACTATGAAGTGAAATGAAGTGCCTTTCACCCACATATGTGAATGAAAGAGGCGCTCACCTTCCTTTGGCTCATCAGGTTCACTGAGCTGGATCTTGGTGGTAGAAACAGTGGAAATGGGTTATGTGTCAATTATCTGTCTCCCCTTTTTTGGTTTTGACTCATATTTAGAGCCTGCATTTTTTTCAGAGGCTTTCACCTCAGCCACCAATGAGTACTTTGAGTGGAAATCAGTAGTGTTATGTCGGGGGATCTTATGGAAGTCGCACCACTTCCCGGTATATTTCTTCATATTTCCATTGTCCTTCTTTTCTTACTGATTATACTAGTTGTCCCGAGGATTCCCATATTTTCTCTTTCCTTTGTTCTATGGGTTGGGGCTTCCCTTGCCTTACTTTTGTTGTGAGGGGTTCCCAAGCCCAAAATGTCACATCTTTTGTTTAAGCTTCTACTCAATTTTGATGACATATCGATAGGCCACACCTGTTGGCCCTTGACCAAGTTTTGAGGAACACTTGGTCATATTTGACCATTTTTGGGACTTCAACAGCTTGTCAAAGATGGAGCGCAACGTGAAGTGGAAATCATGGAAGCTAGACCCCTTTTTTGGGTCCTTTTTGGGTTTTGGGGATAATGTAATGGGAAAGGGATGTCGGCCCATGGGTTTACCCATGCTTAGGCCCACTTTTGTAGGTATATATAGATGCCTAGGCCATATAGAGGAGTAGTGGATGATATATCTATGTGATATAGGCTAAGTGACAAGGGTTGAATAATTTTGATCAAGGCTTTGTGCATTTTGTGTAAGACTTGCAGAGCCGAGTGCAAGTCCTTGTGAGAGAATGTAGAAGGATTTGTGTTGTAGTGCAAGGAAGAAGGATCTAGCGAGCTGCATAGACTTTATGTCCTATGCAAAGAGGGATTTGTATGGCTCTGTGTTGTAACCTGATTAACTAAAGCTAATAAAGAAGAAGACTTTGTGGACATAGCCCCAGGGTGGGGGTGAACCACGGTAAATATGTGTGTTGTGCTCTGTGCCTCAACCTAATGTGTTTGTATGTTCCATTTCTAAGTGCTTTTATGTGTTTAGATAGATCTATTTATGCTTTGTGGTTATGAGATATGAATGAATATTAGATTTAGTATGTAATATGCTTAGTGCTTGATCTGTCGAATCTAATCTATCTTGTTGTGGCTAAGTGTTGAATTATCTTAGAACTAAGTACATATTGTGATGCTCTATGCTATCTGTGAAGTATCATGAGGGTTGAATATTGATTAATAATCTATGCTAGGTTATTTCTAAGTGTTATAATCACAGATCTGTGTCCTAGCTAAGGTTGCAGACACCTAAGTCTTGCAACCACCCCTTCCTCTACCTCGGGTGAGACTTCATATACTTCACATGTGTTGTTGAAAGGGTCGGTAGCTAGGGTTTTGTTGATGCATTGTTGTAGCATTGAACCCTGGGTCTGCCTCTGTGCCAAAAAATGGTTTCATTGCCAGGACCTAAAACCGTGATTGCTGGGAACTAAGCAAAAGAAGCTTTGTGCAAAGATTCATCCTGAAATTGTAAAAGATCTGTGCATGGATCTATGCGCTAGTGCACAATGATCCACTTGATCTGAAAATCTCTGTTTTGAAGAAGGAAGGACAGATCTAAAGGAAAGAAGTCAGATCTAGAAGAAAAGAGGTTGATACTGAAGAAAATAAGTAAGATATGTAAGCTCCATTCTCTGATAAAGGTAAGAATAGTTAAAAGTTGTTAGATTTGGAAGCTTTGTGCTCTGTAGAAGTAAAAGAAGTGAAAACATTTGTTTCTAAAGTACAGATTTAGGTATGCTTGATAGATTTTGTCCTAGCTTGAAAACTAGGGCATTATTATATGAAAGAACATTTTATATGAATAGATCTGATAAGAATAATGAAAGATATGTTATACCTATGCATAGAAAGAATTTTTGGACTAACCAATGGATGCAGGATCCTAGAAAGAATTTTTTGTAGGCTAGCAATTATGACCCTAGCAAAGAGTACAAAAAAAGTTGGGGATCATTGAAGAGAAAGAGAGCATTAACTCTTTGTCATAGTTGTAGAAGACCAGGACATCTTGCTAAGGAATGCCCTGGGAGAAACCCTAGTTTCCTATGTTGTAAGGCTATGGACCATTAAATACTGGATTTCCCTAGAATGATTGCTAGACTTGAAAAGTTGAATATGGAGCAAGCAAACCCTGAAGGATATCAAGAGACTAAGATTATATAAGAACCCCATAAATAATCAGAGATTATGTTGCTAAAAATGAAAGAAATCCTAGATGAACATAAAGATGTCAGCTTGTCAAAGATCTTCAAAGAAAAGGAGAAAATCGAAGTAAGAATAAGAGACTTTGACATTGACTGTGCTATGGATGAGGGAACATAGATGAAAATTATGATAGAAAGTACTTCAAAAACCCTAGGAAGGCCTACTATGGTTCCTTCACTAGGAAAAATAGGGTTGTTTAAAGGAAAAATGGTAACCCTATGTGGCAGGATTACCCGGATAGCTATGAGTACCCATGGAGCTTCGACAGAGGAAGAATTCAAAGTTATTAAATTTATTGAGGATTATGCCCCATTTTCATCTTTGTTAGGCAAGATCTAGATTGAAAAAGACCAAATCTGAAGAAAAGAAGAAAAGGAAACCCTAGAACAGAAGAAGCAAGAACTCATGGAATTTATGACTAGAAAGATCGCCTACTTGATGGAAGAACAAGAGAAAAAATCTAAGATATTGAACACCAGGGACTTGGATCTCAAAGATATAATAGACTTAGAGGAACCACAGAAGACTAAAATACCTAATCCATATTATGAAGGAGTATTCCCCTTGGATCTGAAGAAAGAATTTTAGCATCGCAAAGTGACAATGTCGAGAGAAGATAAGAATCAGAATGGAAAATGCATGACCGAGATGAAGCTCATTGGGAAGAAGGCTAGGAAGCTAAGTAAGAAGAGAGCCAAGATCGAAAAGTTATAAAATATTCCAGAGGAAACTTCACAGAAATCACAGGAATTGAGATTCGTCAGGATATCAAAACAGTGACATACAACACTTCGTCCTGGCGAAGCAATATAGCCATTGGACAGATATACCCATTCGAATTCCAGCTTCAACGGATAGAAAAGCATTAAAGGATCACCACTAAACCATTGGACCATACCATAATGGATGGATCAACATTCATAAAATCTTCATACCCGTTGCAAGAAGACCGTTGACGAATTTCCTATTTATCTCATCGCATCTTGCCCGAAGAACACTTTTTCCAACTGAAAATTTGAAGCCCGCATAACTAGTGATTGTCTACAGTGATCATTGCAAGCATATTGTTCATCCTAGTGTAGTATTTTGAGATCATTGTGACCCCAATTATGTTTCTCGAGTGTATATGTCCAACGAGCTCACCGAACATGAGGAATCCATCACAGAGGTACTTCTCAATTTAATGACTGAGAGAGACATGTCGGAAATAAGAATGTCCATCGGAATCCAAGCATCATCAATGGGAGGAGTGAAAGCCTCCCCCCATCGACTTCTCGAGCAGGAACATCTCGAGTTGGAATAGAGAGAAGAACTAAGCATAAGGACGACATAGCCAACGCGAAGTTAGTGCCATCCATCCTACCGAATTACATACCCCCTCTGAGCGGTGAGATTAACAGGGACAGTGTCCCTAGAGACTTTGAATACACCCTAGTCACTGCATATCTACCAAAAGGAGTATGCACCTACTGTGTATATCAAGACAAGGTTACAGTGTTGAAGTTTTGCGAATTCAACCTAGGGGACCGTAAAGCTTACAGCATGCTCACCCCATATAAGTACTTGATGAGAACTAAGGGCAAGAATTCGAAGCTCATCCCTCAGCAATGGACGATGAACCTCGCACAGTCTAATTTGCCCAATGTTATGAAAATAATGCATTTTGGTAGACAATGACAAGTGAATGCTTGTGTAAAATTGCTGCTAGCAAGTTACCACAGAGGATACTTGTGGTTAGACCGTCGCATAACTGTTTATCTGGCACTGATCAATAGGATCACCAGGCTTAGCATGTAGTGCCCTGATCACCATGAGTAATTTCCTGGAAAGACCGCAGACTGTGCTCTTACGCAAAAGATCAAAGAAGCCTATGGTGATGTTGAGAAAGGCACGAGAGGCTACAAGGCAGCTTCTATTGAAAGTGGTGCAATGCGCCTCGCATGCCAACTGATTGCAGGGAATTTGGTATGCAAGAATCGACCAACACAAGTATCTATATTTGTAGTTGACCTCGTAGGAAAGTGCACAGAGGGACTAAAGATGAACTGGGTGAAGTACCTGGTGAATCAACTAGAGATTGGCTGCAGAGAAGCCCATGATCAGGGGCATGAATTCCATTTTAGCTGGCTCTTGATACTGCTCACTTTTTTTGCATGGGAGATACCAGAAGGTGAAACCTTCCTGGAGCTTGATCCCTTTAAGCTACTAGCTGTGAAGTTCAGTACATTATGGTACTTGAATGACATGAGCAAGAAATGGAAATCGAATGTCATTTTCCACGCATACTATAACCAATTGAAACAATCCATAAGGATTGAACCTCACATAACCCCAAACACTTTACAGATATTTCGACCTCTGATAAATTTCAGTGTGGACCGCCACTTTATATACCTAAACCCACGCACTTATGAGCACCAGGAACAACTTCAGTCCTATTATAAGCTGACATAAGAAGACCTGGAAGAGATCACTAAGGATTGGTCGGTGGACCTCCTTGTTTCAGCAGACCCTGTAGAGATGTCTAACATCGACAGCCTCGGAACTGCGCAGGATACACCTGGGCCCAATAAGACAAAGAAAGCAAAGACGATGAAGAAGACTGCAAAAGTCTAGGATGTTGACATCCTATCTATAAGGACACATTCCATTACACCAGATGAAGAAGGTGATGATGAAGAACTTACAGAAACTCGAAAATTTGAAGTACCACCACCTAGGAACGAAGAAGACTCATCGAAGAAAAGGAAGGTCTCATCTTTGAAATATTCCTCCATAAAGAAACCAATAACCCTTGTAACCACAATGCAAACTGCCCTCACATTGGATGACTTTGATTTCACTATTGCAGCGGTCAATGATGCTTCAAAGGAAATCATAGAGAAGCAGGAGGCAAAGAAGGAACAAATGTATAACCAAATTGAGATCGCGCTCCAAGGAGTACAACAAGCACTCCAGTCTAGCCGAGAAATCTTTACTGCACCTCTTCTAGAAAGAACAATGGAAGTGGGAGATGAATCAGTTCAGCTCTACAAGATTGTTGATGTAGTTGAAGTATGCCTTCAACATGCTCAGGAAGAAAAAGCGCAGGCCACCCAGGCCCTAAAGAAAGCACAGGAGGAAATTATTGAACAACACCAAGCCGTGCAATAAGAGAAGAATGCTCTTCAAGAAAAATTTGAAGAAGACAGAGCAAAGATCCAAAAAGAGAAAGAGAAGTTTCTCACAAAGAAGATAGTAATTGAAGAAACAGTCAACAAACCATTTTTCTTTGTGACCGGATTAGAGCAGAAGGCCGAAGAGCCCATAGAGCACTAAGTGACAAAGCTGGCTGAAGTTATTCAACAACTTCAATAAAGGGTCGTGGGATTAGAGCTTCAAGCCATACCACAAACTCCTTAAGAAGTTCTCAAACAATGAGAATTGAATGCTCAGAGTGCAGTCGAGAGGATTAAAACACTTGTTGTAGAATGTAAACAACTAAGTAGTAGAAGCACGCAGATATATGAACAACTATCTGAAGACCCAGAGTTGAAGAAAATGGAATCCCAACTCCAAGAAGCAAAGAAACACACAAATACAGTACAGGCACAACTCAAACTCCTGTCACCCATCGAGAGGATGAAGAGATCCCAAGAACAGTGCATTGCCCAACAAATAATTATTATGACGCAAAACAGAGTGATGGAAGTCACCTAGAAACTTCAGTTGAGCCAGGAGGTGGCCTACCTATTTTTTGAAGAAATTGAAGGCCAAGGAACACTACTAGAACAAGTAGTTGTTACAGTCAAGAAACAACTGGAAGGACCTATTAGTGAAGCGGTTGTTCGGGAATTCGTTGAGCAAGAAGCGGTAGCACAAAGACGATTCGAAGCAACTCGAGCCAAGATCGAGACTTTGAGGCAAACTTTCCCAGACTTGAGTGACTCGGGATGAGTCATAGGTGAGTGTTGGGGGCATGTTGGCCCTTGACCAAGTTTTGAGGAACACTTGGTCATATTTGACCATTTTTGGGACTTTGACAGCTTGTCAAATATGGAGTGCAACGCGAAGTGGAAATCATGGAAGCTAGACCCATTTTTTGGGTCCTTTTTGGGATTTGCAGATAATGTAATGGGAAAGGGATGTCGGCCCGTGGGTTTACCCATGCTTAGGCCCACTTTTGTATGTATATATAGATTCCTAGGCCATATAGAGGAGTAGAAGCTGATATGTCTATGTGATATAGGCTAAGTGCCAAGGGTTGAATCTGTGTGATCAAGGCTTTGTGCATTTTGTGTAAGACTTGCATAGCTAAGTGAAAGTCCCTGTGAGAGACTATAGAAGCCTTTGTGCTTTAGTGCAAGGAAGAAGGATCTAGAGAGCTACGTAGATCTTTTGTCCTATGCGAAGAGGGATTTGTATGGCTCTGTGTTGTAATCTGATTAACTGAAGCTAATAAAGAAGAATACTTTGTGGATGTAGCCCCAGGGTGGGGGTGAACCACAATAAATATGTGTGTTGTTCTTTGTGCCTCGACCTAATGTGTTTTTCTCTTCCATTTCTAAGTGCTTTGATGTGTTTATATAGATCTATTTATGCTTTGTGCTTTTGAGATATGAATGAATATTAGATCTGGTATGCAAGATGCGTAGCTCTTGATCTGCCGAATCTAATCTATCTTGTTATGGCTAAGTGTTGAATTAGCTTATATATAAGTACATATTTTGATGCTCTATGCTATCTGCAAAGTATCATGAGGCTTGAATATTGATAAATAATATATGCTAGGTGATTGCTAAGTGTTATAATCACAGATTTGTGTCCCAGCTAAGGTTGTAGACACCTGAGTCTTTCAACCACCCCTGCCTCTACCTCAGGTGAGACTTCAACTGCTTTGAAGGTGTTTTCGAAAGGGCCGGAAGCTAGGGTTTTGTTGGTGCATTGTTGTAGCATTGAACCCTGGGTCTGCCTCTGTGCCAACAATGCCCAAGGATGAGATGACCAAAAAATCCATTTCTAGATGAATGTATCAATGTATACCACCTTGGTACTTGAGAACCATATTTCACTTAGAATATTTGATACCCAACTTGGTGCACAAGGTATGGAAGACATTGGAGAACTCTAGCACTGTTTGGTCTCTTTCCTTTCGCAGTGTTGTCCATCTTGTATACAAGTCATCCTAACTTCCAACATGGTAGTATTGTTCCTTAATAAAATCCCTAAAGGAACCCCAAGTGGGTGCAACTGCAAATAATGTGAATCCCTCTATTTTCTTTTTCTCACAGAAAGTCTCCCACCAATATTTGACATGGGGGATGACCTTGAGTAGTGCAAATGTAATATTTTCTGTATCGAAAAAGTTGTGGATAGAAAAATGCCCTTCTACAAGGTTTAACCATTTATCTATGACATCCACATAGATTTTATCATAAAATGTAGGATTATAAAAATTGATACGTACCTTGAAGGGGCGACACCTCCTCTTGAGGTATATGCATCACTTGTCAGCAGTTGTCGAAGGATTTGTGAAAATTTTTCCATCACCTCATTCCTCCGTCGCTCGAGGGATTCCTCGAGAAACATTTTGAAAGGATATCCTGTCCCGTCATATTCATTTTCTCATGCCATGGAAAGTTTATTTGGTTTGCTAGAGTGGTTTTCCTCAAGAGAAACAAGCTCGAGACACAAATCTCTATACCCTTACCTCGTCAGGAACATGCACTAAAAAATGACAAGGACCAGACTACTCTGATACCACTGGTCCAGATTTATGAGCACACTGCTCTAATACCACTGATTCGGATTTATGAGAAGAATGAAATGAAAGCACAAATTTATAATATTAACATAGAGACACGGTGAATAGTAACATAGATACAATAAAACTTGACTTCCATAAAATAAGAAATATGTTGAAACTATAAAATGCAGACTGAAACAAGGTTGCTAGAATGGTGGCAGCTTATCTATGAGAAGAGATGTGAAGGCTATTCTCATTTGCAAGAAGATGATTAAAATGAGGCTCTGAAGGCCTTTTTACAATAAAAATCAATGCCCAAATCCTAGAAATCCAAAAAACCTAACCCTAGGAGATGAAATACCAAAATTCACGTGGGCCCTGTTGGGGTAACTTAGTACATTAACTTCTCAGGCTCATAACATTTGCATACCATCTTCATTTTGGATGAACGATAACTCGTTGGAAAGGTATTGAAGAGGATATTCATTTAGGGGGATCAATCATTTATTTAGCTATCATTGAGGTTCCCAATCGCCAAAAAATGTCATTTGGGAACTCAAAACGGCCTCGAAAGTTTAGGACTCAAAAAAATATAAAAATAGTAAATTGCTAAAAAATTGTTTTGAACTAGTTGGAATAGGTGGGTGGCCACTGATATCCTCCTGGATCAATCCTCCCCCCTTAGGAAGAAATGGCCTCCATTGTGTTGATTTTCCCCATCAGATGAGAAATTTTCTATTGAATTTGGGCCTAGGTGAGCCATTTTCCTTGGTGCATGAGATACCCTACTTTGACAACCCGATAAACATGGATCCTCTGCTAGTGAGTTCCCTTGACCTATGTGTCCATGATATTATCAGTGTATTCTTGTTCCATGTATTCATGGTTGACCTCTGTTGGTTTCAATTGTTTTGCGATCTCTGAGGTGTCCAATAATAGTGAAAAATATGGCCAAAGGAGGTCCACATTTAACATTGGGTGCAAGCCAAGGAAGGGGGGAATGTTGAGCTCAAAACCATTCTCACCCACAACATTGGTGATGGTTTAAGGTCCATAATGGAGTGAAAAAATATTTTGATGAGGCCCCATAAGGCATTCTTTCTATAATTGCAACCAAACTTTGTCTCCCTCCTAAGACTTGTGTGGCACCTGGTGTTGATCATGGCGATGTTTGTACTTGTCATTGGACTTATGTAAAATATATTGAACCTATTGGTAGATGTGATAGATCCACTTAATGAATCATGAGGCTTTGTAAGTTGCAATAAGAGCATGGGATGAGTTAGCCTGGGTGGCCACAAGGGGTAGTGCAACATCCATGGGATCCAATGGTTGGAATCCCAACCCCACCTTAAAGGGGTTGTGATCATTTGAGCTATGTATGACTATGTTGTAGCTATGTTGTACATAAGGAAGACTCTCATCCCATGTGTGGGGGTGCTTGGAATTGTACATGTGCAAGATATGCACGATCATCTCAGTTTGGCCATCCATCTTAGGGTGGAAGGAAATGGATTTGATGATCTTGGTGTCCAGCAGTGACCAGAGGATTTACTAGAATTTGTTGAGAAACTAGTTTTCCCAATCTAAGATAATGGTTTGTGGGATAAACAAATGTACCCACACTCATTCAAAGAAAATCTTGGAAGTTCCCTCTATTTTGATGCTCTTCTTGCAGGCAAACATAATCTATATGTTAGAAAAGTGATCAACAACCACAAAAACACAGTCATTTCCTTTATTGGCAGATGAAAGGCCTGACATGTACTCCATTGACATGGATTCCCAGGGCTTGTCACGAGTAGTCAGAGGGGTGTACAAGCCCTATTTCTTAGTGGTCGGTTTGGGAATAACATACGAAATGCAGGACCAAATATATTTGTTGACATCATGTCGAAGCTCTGGCAAGTAAAATTGGTTCTACAACACTGCCACTATATTTTTTATGTCGAAATGTCCTACCACCCAGTTGTAGTGGGCTTCCCAAACCATATTCTCTCACTCTCTTGATGGAACATAGAGATGGCCTAGATGGCATAACAACCCATCCTGAAGATGCAAATTAGTGACATATTTGTTGGCGCAAAACATCTGGTAGGTGTTGGCAAAGTCTGGGGCCATTTGTCGGTCTCGTGGCTGCAAGAGTCTAGCACCGTGGTGAGTGTCGTGATTGGAGGTCGATTGAGGAAATCAATGACCCAGTTGGTACTACTTGTATTATACTTGATGTTGTGGTGGAACTATTGCAAGTTTGTGGATAACTCGTAATGGCGATCAATCTAGAATTTTCCTTGTGTCTGCATAAACTGAAGCAAATTATGGTCAGTGTGGATGACTATCTCCTTCCTGAGAATGTAATGCCTCCACTGGCGATAGGCTTGTACAATGGATAAAATTTAGTTGTCGTAATTAGGGTACTTACAGACAATATATGATAGTTTCTCATAATGATATGCCATGGGGTGGCTGTGTTGAGTGAGAATTGTGCCCACAACATAGTCTGAGGTATCTGTCTCGATCTCAAAGGGTTTTTTTAGGTTAGATAACATAAATATTGGGGTTGAACACAAGAGTTGATTCAAATCATTGAACACTTTCTATTGCGATAGGCCCCACACAAACATGACCTTACCACCACCTTCGGTTACTTGGCTAAGGGCCCATGCAATATGGGAGAATCCCAACATGAACCTACGATAGAAATTAGAAAGGCCTAAGAATCTCTGAATCTTTTTGAGCGTGGTTGAGGTTGGCCGGTCACGGATGACCTAGATATTGGTTGTATGCACATGCACACCATGATCAACAACAATTTAGCTTTGGTAATGGACCATGTCCATGCTGAAGGAGCATTTTTCCAAGTTGGAATATATTTGGTGCTGCCACAGAGTGTGCAAAACTTATTGGATATGCTACAACTATTCTACCCAAGTCTTGTTGTAGATGAGGATCTCATCTAGATACACCACTACAAAATAATTGGTGAAAGGCCATAAGATATCGTCCATCATTCTCATGAAATTTGTTGGGGAATTGTTCAAACCAAAAGTCATGACCATCCATTCAAAAATACATTCTTGTGACTTAAAGGTAGTCTTCCATACATATGTCTATGCTATTGGGACCTGATGGTATCCATACTTCAGATCAATCTTATTGAAGTATTTGGCCCCCTTGATATGATCAAGGAGATCTTTGATTCAGGGAATCAGGTATTGGTTTTTGACTCTGACATTATTTAGGGCCCGATAATCAATGCAGTGTCGCCATGTCCTGTCTTTATTCTACACTAGCATGATAGAGCTTCAACAAGGTGATGATTTGGGTCGGATGTGACCCTTTTGGAGCAGTTCATGGATTTCATGCTTGATCTCCTCATTTTTCTAATAGAGAGTGACGACAGGCTAGCCCATTGGGTAGCAGCGCGTCGGGGGTTAGGTCAATGGAATGCTTGATTTGACAATACATAGGTACCCTTGTAGGTGAGGAGAAGATATCTTTGTATTCTTCCATGACTTTATTAGCATGATTATGATGTATGGAGAGGTCGACCGCAGAGGCCTTGGTTGTGGATGCAATATTTTTCTCTTTTTAAGAGAGAATAATGAAGAAGAAAAACTTCCTGGTCTGAGAGATGACCTTCCTACATTGCTTGTAAGAGATCAAGGAAATAGCACTAGGTGGGAGTACTTCCAAATTAATAATAAAACTTTGAGAACTAGACTCATATAAAGCATGAAATTTCCATAAATAAGGTTGGCCCAAAAGAACATCACAAAATTCAAGGGGAGAAACATCACACAATACCTCATCTTTGAAAGGATTGATGTCGTATGAAAAGAGACATTGTTGGCTACATAGATGATTTTAGGGGATAAATTTCACCAATGGGATAATTTTCCATGTTTTTTCCCAAAACATGATTCACCAATTTCTAGTTTTTATAAAAACATTTCTCCCAAATTCCATAGAATAAAATTATTTTACGTTAAAAATTGCCAAAATTTTATAGAAACTATTTAAACTCCTTAGAAATTTGAATCTTTTTACAAAACTATCACCAAATATTTCACATTTTGCGTATTAAGGACTAGTGAGATTATCCCATGTTTTTACATTTTAATATAAATTTCCATCCTTAAAATTATTGTTGGTCTAACGCGAAGATCACTTCCTTGATCGATCCAACCGATGTTGTAGGGATTTAGGTTTTTTTGAAATTACTAAGACAAATGAGAGGCGGGGGGGGGTGAATCAGTTGTTACTGTGCTTAAATAATTTATGACTATTTAAATACTTTTTAATATCTTTCAAGTGACCATCAATATTATACAAGATATGAACAACATAAATAATGAACATCAGTCACACATAAGATATACACAGAGATGATTTTCATGAGGAAACCCATAAATGGAGAAAACCTCTTCTTCTTCGAATGATAGGCAATCTTTTAAGTTTTGTACATCATCTATCTTTGAGCACCAACTAATTGTGAGGCTACTACCTCTCTTTTACAAGCTCCAACTTGTTGAGAGCACCAATTCTCTGGTTTATCTAACACCCACTAGAAGGAAGCATCAACTCCCTAAATGTTCCAGCACCAACTAGACTTATACAAGCACCAACTTGCATATAGAAAACTCTATGTTTTCCCAAGCACCACCCTGCCACCTTGTTTTTCTAGCCACAACTAGATGGAAGATACAAATTCCAATATTCAAGCACCAACTTGAATATCAGAGGACCACAGTCCTCTCTAGAACCACCCAACCTCCCTGATTATAAATAAATGATTGAATAAACAATAGTATAGGTGTTTCAATTCTTACCACTTCTTCTTTGTTCTGCAATTCTTCTCTGCTTTTATCTTTTCTGCAATTCTTCTCTACTTCTATCTATTCTACAGTTCTGCTCTGCTTCAAACTGTTCTGCAATTCTGCTCTTGCTTCTGTCTGTTCAACATATCTGAGTTTATCTCACACTATGCATACTATAATTTTACTTTCTTACAGTTCAACTCATTTTTCATTTCGAACAACCAACCTTCCACGGTCATTGCATTTCCATTTTATTCTATTCCACCTATTCAGTTAAACCTTGAATCTCCAAGAAAATGCATTAGCAACTGAATTGCCAAATATCCAAGAACTATGATTCAGTTATGCTAACTGAATTGTAATTGATCAATTAACTGTGAAGTGGAACAGTAGCCCTTCGATCATATTCCTAATTAATCAGCACCATTGGATTAATTTCGTAGTGTCTTGTGTTTATCTCATATGCCCACTGGTTGTGCCCGAACGCTAAGCAGAATTGATTATGTGATTTCACATTTTGACATTCTTGTGATGAAGGGTCTCGACACTCCATGTCGTAATCGCTGAAACTTAGAAAACAAAAAGAAGCTTAGCTGGACTAGCTTCTTCCCTTCTCATGACCATCGGTGGTGACCAGGAACTTATCCACAAAGTGCTTCGCGATTCACAACTTTTTCCATGAGTCTCATTGACTCCGCCAACTCTCGATATCCAAAACTCTAAAATGGAGTCAGATCAACGGTCCACGCTCTCCCTTTGATAGACAACTCAGATTAAATCGTGGTTTCACATTTTGCGATTTCAAAGGATAGAGAACCTCCTTCCTTTGAATTTCCAGTCAACAAAATGCTTACCTCTTGTCATGTGTTCTCTGCATCCAACAGTCCATGACATACCTCAATCCAATGGTCCATATCAATTCTTGATTTGACGGCCCAGATCATTTCACGATTTCACATCTCACGAGTTCCCACACCACGTATCTTTGACTCCTCCAATGTGCAAGTCAGTGAAATTCCAATCGCTTTCCATGTGTCCTATGGCTCCAACGGCCAGGATTGTTATCGGTATTTCACATATAGCGAGTTTGAGGGGTTAGAGCACCTCCTTCCTTTGGATTTCCTGATCTTTGAAACTCTGAAACTCAGCCTTTTTCATGCTCTGATCTTTCACCATGTGTCCTCTTTGATAATGGATGGTCCCCCTGCTTTTGGGACTTTGTAAATCCACTTCTTCTTTCACTTAAATATCGTGCTCATTCTTCTATATCCAACAATGGTTGGTCCTCATGCTCAGATCTGAAACCAAAGATCTGTTCTCCTTTTCTGTGCACTCCTCCTGTCTAAATTTAGATCTGATGGCCATCAAGAATTTGGAATGGGTGATCCAATGATCATTGTTTCTCTTCACACTTGATCTTACGCTTTTGATCTTGCCATGCCATCATTGTTGCATTGTTGATCATGTTGATCTCACCATCAATGACAAAAACACTTCCTTCTGTCTGTAAATATGCCAAAAATCTCCCCCTTTGGCATTTATGGCAACCTTGACCTTGAAGAACCTGAAGAACTATACTCTTTTCCTGGACTGCTACTCTGCCTACTGAACATCCAACCAACCATACCACCGTAGCATCCTTGCCACACTCCTTACCACACTTTTTCTCCCCCTTTGACATCAATGTCAAAGAAGAAACACGATCCCCCTGAGTTGTTTCCGTACATCTTGAAGGTATCAGATATGTGATAGTCACATACTCCCCCTGACAAGGTGAACAGATTATACAAAAGAAGATATAACCCCCAACTTCTGAAGAAGATATCCAAAAGGTGTCATTGTTAACAGTTTAGTAAATATATCAACTATTTGTCCTGTGGAAGGAATATACTTCACCTGAACAATTTTGTTTGTAACTTGTTCTCTAAGAAAATGATATTTTATTGGTATATGCTTAGACTTTGAATGAAGTACAAGATTCTTAGAGAGATTGATCGCACTAGAGTTATCGCAGTGAAGTGGAATGTAATTAGTATAAGTTACCTTCAAATCTGCAAGAGTTTGTATCATCCATAAAATTTGTGTGCAGCAAGTAGCAGCAACAATGTACTTTTCCTCTATAGTTGATAAGGAAATGGATCTGTTCTTCTTACTAAGACACGCTACTAACAAGTCACCCAGGAAGAATGCTCATTCACTAGTGCTCTTTCTCTCATCCACATAGTTTTCCCAATTAGCATCTAAATAAGAAGTTAACTGAAAGTTTTGATTTCTAGGATACCACAAACCATAAGTCATTGTGCACTTCAAAGACTTGAATATCCTAGTTACATCTACTAAATGACTTTGTTTAGGAGCAGACTGATAACGACCTACCATTCCAACAACTTGCATTATATCAGGAAGATATGTTGTGATGTACAAAATACAGCCTATCATTGATTGATATGTCCTTTGATCAACATTGGGTGAAATATTATCTTTACTGAGCTTGCAACCAACCACCATAGGTGTACTAACAGGAGAAGAATCTTCCATCTGAAATTTCTTCAACATCTCTTTCAAATATTTTTCTTGAGAGATAAATATTCCTATAGAACTTTGATATACTTGTAAACCAAGAAAGTATGACAGTTCTCCTATCATGGATATCTCAAACTCTGTTTTCATAGAGTTAGCAAACCACTAGACAGAGGATTCATTAGTACAGCAAAAAATAATATCATCTACATAAACCAAAACAACTAGTAAATTATCACCTTCAGACTTAATGTAGAGATTGTTGTCAGTAATACCTTTCTTGAACCCTTTGTCTTGTAAAAATTTGTCCTGTCTATAATACCAAGATCGTGGTGCTTGTTTCGGTCCATATAGATCCTTCTTCAGCTTGCAAACATAATCAGGATTATCTGTCAATGTGAATCCTTCAGGTTTCTCCATATATACTTCTTCCTCTAGATCTCCATTAAGAAATGTTGACTTAACATCCATATAATAAAATTTAAAGTTCTTATGACATGAATATGCAAGAGACATTATGATGGCTTCCAATCTTTCCACTGGTGCAAAAGTTTCATCAAAATTTCAACCTTCAACTTGTGCATACCTTTTAAAGAACAATCTAGCTTTATTTCTAACAACTTTTCCTTTTTCATTCATTTTATTCTTGAACACCCATTCAGAACCTATTACATTCTTATATTAAGGTCTAGGAACAAGCTCCCAAGTATTGTTCTTCTTAATTTGATCAAGATCTTCATTCATAGCTCTAATCCAATCATCATGGTTCTTGGCTTCATAAATTTTTTTAGGTTCAATCATAGATAGAAAAGAAACCTGAGATTGTTCCGAGTCTTTAACTAATTTCCTTCTTGTCTGAACTCCTTTATTTATATATCCAATTATCTAATTTTCAGGATGATTTTTTCTAACAATTCTGAGAGACGGTTTTTTTTCTTTCTACTTATTTTTGTCAGCCTGCATATTTGTATCTTCATCTGATTCATATTCTTCTCTTTCTGACCCTTGGACCTGTTCATCTTCATCTTCAACTATATCTTTTGTGTTTGGTTCAACATTGCTTACATTTCTAACCGAGATTTCTTCATCAACTTTTATGTCGATACAATCAACCAATTTATGCAGTCTCTTATTGTAGCATCTCTACCCTTTACTGTTTGTAGCATAACCTAAGAAGATACCTTCATCATCCATGTCACCATATTTGCTAATATTTTCATCATTGTTCTTGATATAATATTTACTCCCAAAGACTTTAAAATGCTTGATTGAAGCAGGTCTTCCAAACCATAGTTCATAAGTAGTCTTGTCACTGTGTTTCATGAGATGAGATTTGTTAAGGATATGAACAACTATATGAATTGCTTCCACCCAATATGTCTGAGCAATATTTCTTTCATTCATCATTGATATTGCGATCTATTGAACTGATCTATTCTACCTCTCAACTACTTCATGTTGTTGTGGAGTCCTTGGAATAGTGTATTCTTGTTTGATTCCATGTTTATCATGTAACTCTTTGAAGTTCCATGAACTAAACTCTCCTCCTCTATCATACCTTACTGCCTTCAATATTTTTCTTATTTGATTCTCAGTCAGAGCCTTAAACACTTTGAATTTTTCAAATGCTTCAGATTTTTCCTTCAAAAAGGCAACCCATGTTAGTCTAGAATAATCATCAATAATCAACATAAAATGGTTTTCTTTTCCTGTACCTAGTTTTCTTGATGGTCCACATAAATCCATATGTACTAACTGGAGAGGTTTTTCTATTGAAGAAAAGTTTTTTATTTGAACTGTGTCTGAGTAAGCTTTACTATCTGGCAAGGTTTACAAACATAGTCATAAGGCTTAGATATCTTTGGAATATCTTTTATTGTGCCATTGTTTCTAAGATTGATTATATGATCAAAATTTAGGTGTCCAAGTCTCCTATGCCATATCCAACTTTCATCATACTTTCTTATGTGGCATTCTTCTTTTTCTTCTTTTAAAACATAGACACTGTTTTTTGTTCTTATGCCTTTTGCAATCAGTTGTCCTGAATTCGCAGACTTTATTCTACAATATTTAGACGTAAAAACAACTTCACATCCTCGGTCACAGACTTGACTGACAGTAAGAAAATTATGTTTCATACCTTCTACAAACAACACATATTGAGCTTTCCCTTTGCCATTACTCAGACTTACCATTCCTTTACCTTTTATTTTTCCTGGTGCATCATTTCCAAAAGTTACATTCCCTTATTTTCTTTCACTTAGAGTTAGAAACTTACTTTTGTCTCCAGTCATATGTTTGGAACATCCAATATCAATATTCCAAGGATTATTTTGTCTTTGGACTGATAACACTAATCCACACTAGTCAATGATCTTCTTTCTTTTTAAAAACCTTGAAATTTTTAGCAGCAGGATTCAAATCTGGGTTATAATTCCTTAAGCGACAATCTGTAGCTTTATGTCCATAGTTATGGAAGTTGTAGCATTCTGGTTCACTGAATAACAGATCATAACAATTGTTATATTTCACCTACATCCTTCTCTCATTCATCACATGATTTATATTTTGTGGTTGATTGTTGCTTGGTTGTCTCATTCTTTGTTGTGGAAAATAATTATTCAATGAATAACTTGATTGCTCATATCTAAATCTTAAAGAACATGTTATAGCTTTGTGACCAAATTTAGAACAAAAAAAATAGTATCCATAGAAAAATCCTTTGTACCTAGAAAAAAATTGTCTTCTTTGAGCTGGTCAATTTCTTCCATGCTGATAGTTTCTTTGATCTACAGATTTGGTTTTGGTACTTTTTCATTCATTCATTCTTGGTGGCTAATTTTATTTCTTTGTTTCTGCAGAGTGGTTGTTGTCAATGATTATAGATTTGACAAAATTTATGGGTTCTGTATTACTTGGATGATCACTACTTGATCCTTCTTCATATCCCAAGCCAACTTTCAACTTTGGATTCCTTTGTTGATTTAGAATGGAATTTAATTCTTCTAAGGCTTTATTACTTGAAAGATTTTGGTGATACAATGCCTTAAACTTCTCCATTTCTTCTCTGGTTTTTACTATCTCTTCTTCTAAGACTTCACACCTCTCTTTATTCTTTGATAATTGTTGTTTCATAATGTATTCTATTTTCTTTGCCTCTTATAACTCCACTTTTAGTAGAGACAAGTCTTCATCAGGTTTTTTACCATTCATTTTAAACTGCATCAACAATTGTTTTTGTTTTCTTGTCTTACATCTGAGTCTATCAATTTCTTCCAAAGAACTGATTAATTCACCTTCCATATCCACCACAGATTCTTTTTCATCCATTTCACCTCCTGAATGTTCATCACCAAGATATCTCATAGATATAAGCATAAAATCATTCACTTTGTCTTCACAGGATGAATCACTATCTATGTCTTCTGAGGAGTTGTCATTGTTTGCACACAAACTTTTCTTTTTACTATATTTCTTAAATTTGTATTTCTTTTCATCATTAGAGTTCTGATCCTTTTTCTAGTGAGGACACTTAGATGAAAAATGACCTATCTTACCACAATTAAAACATTTGAAGGGGAGCTTGACTTGATATTTTCCCGTTCCTTTATTTAACCTTCTCACAAATTTTTCCTCAATATCATCTAATTCTGAATCAATATTCTTGTCTTCTTTAAAATATGCTTCTCTAGTAATGGATTTATCTTTGTTAATTATCATTTCATATGCAGTTAGAGTTCCTAGGAGTTGATCGATGGATAGAGTTTTAAGATCATTTAGTTCTTCTATTGCAGAGACTTTTGGATTAAATTTATCAAACAGAGATCTTAAAATCTTATGAACTAAAAATGATTCTTCAATTTTCTCACCAAGACCCTTCATAGCATTCACAAGCTCTTCAAATCTTAAGAAATACTTGATGACTGTTTCATCTTCATTCATCTTTAGTTGTTCAAATTTCAATCTATATGTTTGAATTTTGGCATCTTTTACTTTCTCATTTCCTTCATGACTATTAATAAGTTTATCCCACATTTCTTTGGTAGTTTGAAGATGCATCACCTTTACAAACTTAAATTTTGCAAGTCCATTCCAGATATCATTCATTCCCTTAGCATTAAATCTAAATTCTAACTTATCATCCTTGGAATCTAGCACAATAGGCTTTATGTATCCAATCTCTACTACATCCCAAACATCAGCACCTAAGGCCATTAGGTATGTTCTCATTCTAACCTTCTAGAAGTCAAAATGTGTTCCATCAAAGAGAGGAGGTGTATTGGATGCAGTCCCTTCATGAATTGTCATGTTTATGCATACAGATCTACCTTTAAGTAAAAGGAACCCGATCTGATACCAATTGTTGAAATTACTAAGACAACTGAGAGGGGTGGGGGGGTGAATCGATTGTTACTGTGCTTAAACAATTTATGACTTTTCAAATAATTTTTAATATCTTTCAAGTGACCATCAATATTATACAAGATATGAACAACATAAATAATGAACATCAGTCACACATAAGATATACACAAAGACATATTTTCCTGAGGAAACCCATAAAGGGAGAAAACCTCTTCCTCTTCAAATGATAGGCAGTCTTTTAAGTTTTGTACATCATCTATCTTTGAGCACCAACTCAATGTGAGGCTACTACCTCTGTTTTAAAAGCTCCAAATTGTTGAGAGCACCAACTCTCTGGTTTCTCTAGAACCCACTAGAAAGAAGCATCAACTCCCTAAATGTTCCAGAACCAACTAGACTTATACAAGCACCAACTTTCATATAGAAAACTCTGTGTTTTCCTGAGCACCACCCTGCCACCCTATGTTTCTAGCCACAACCAGATGGAAGATACAAATTCCAATATTAAAGCACCAACTTGAATATCAGAGGACCACAGTCCTCCCTAGAACCACCCAACCTCCCTGATTATAAGTAAATGCTTGAATAACCAATAGTAAAGGTGTTTCAATTCTTACCACTTCTTCTCTATTCTGCGATTCTTCTCTACTTTTATATTTTTTGCAATTCTTCTCTACTTCTATATGTTCTGCAATTCTTCTCTACTTCAAACTATTCTGCAATTTTGGTCTTTCTTCTGTCTGTTCAGCATCTCTGAGTTTTATCTCACACTATGCATACTATAATTTTACCTTTCTTACAGTTCAACTCATTTTTCAGTTCGAACATCAAACCTTCCACAGACATTGTGTTTCCATTTTATTCTATTCCACCTTTTCAATTACACCTTGAATCTCCAAGAAAATTCATCAGCAACTGAATCACCAAACGTCCAAGAAATATGATTCAGTTATGCTAACTGAATCATAACTGATCAATAAGCTATGAAGTGCAACAATAGCCCTTCGATCATATTCCCAATTAATCAGCACCATTGGATTAATTCTGCAGGGTCTCACATTTATCTCATATGCCCACTGGTTGTGCCCAAATGCTAAGCAGAATTGATTTCGTGATTTTTCATTTTGGCATTTTTGTGATGAAGGGTCTCAAAACTCCATGTTGTGATCGCCGAAACTTAGAAAAAAAAAGGATCTTAGTTGTATTGGATTCTTCCCTTCTCATGACCATCGGTGGTGACCAGGCGCTTATCGACAAAGTGCTTCATTATTTGCAACTTTTGTTGTGAGTCTCATTGACTCCTCCAACTCCTAGTATCCAAAACTCCAAAATGGAGTCATATCAACAGTACACACTCTCCCTTTGATTGATGACTCAAATTAAATTGTGGTTTCGTGTTTCGCGATTTCAAAGGATAAAGAACCTCTTTCCTTTGACTTTCTAGTCAGCAAAATGCTAACCTCTTGCCACATGTACTATGCATCCAATGGTCCATGAAATATATTTATCCAATGGTCCATATCAATCCTTGATCCGATGGCCCAGATCATTTCAGGATTGTGCATCTCATGATTTCCCACACCACGTTCCTTTGACTCCTCCAATGTGCAAGCCAACAAAATTCCAATCATGTGCCACATGTCCTATGGCTCCAACGACCAGGATTGTTATCATGATTTTGCATATCATGAGATCGAGGGGTTAGAGCACCTCCTTTCTTTGGATTTCCCGATCTTCGAAACTCCGAAATAAAGACTTTGTTGTGCTCTGATCTTTCACCACATGTCCTCTTTGATAATGGACGGTCCCCCTGCTTTTAGGACTTTGTGAACCCACTTCTCCTTGCACTTAAAGATCGTGCTCGTTCTTGTGGATTCAACAATGGTCGGTCCTTGTGCTAAGATCTGATGCCAAAGATATGTTCTCTTTTTCTATGCGCTCCTCCTGTCTGAATTTAAATCTGATGGCCATCGGGAATTCAGATTGGGTGATCCAACGATCACTGTTTCTCTTCACACTTGAGCTTATTCTTTCGATCTTGCCGTTCCATCATCATTTCACTGTTGATCATGTTGATCTCTCCATCAATGACAAACACATTGCCTTATGTCTGTAAATATGCCAGCAGGTGTGACATTGTCGGCAGGGCCAGCTGCTTGACGAGCTCCCCTGAGATGAGGTTCTTCTGGCTACCACTATTAATGATGAAGTGCACCGTATTTCCTTTCACTCACATCTGTGAAATAAAGAGGTGCTCTCCCTCCTCTTGCTCATAAGGTTCATCGGGTTGGATCTTGGTGGTAGAAACAGTGGCACTGGGTTCTACGTAAATGGTTTGTCTCCCCTTTTCTAGTTCTAACAGAGATTCAAAACCTGCATATGATTCATATTCTTTGACCTCATCCACCAATGACTTCTTTGAGCACCAATCAACAGTGTTATGCCAAGGGATCTTATGGAAGTCGCACTGCCTCCCGATATCTTTCTTCATATTTTCATTGTCCTTCTTTACTTATGGCTTACACTGGTTGTCTTGAGGCTACCCATCTTCGCTTTGTCCTTTGTTCTGTGGGTTGGGGCTTCCCTTGCCCTTCTTCTGCTGTGAGGGGTTTCTAGGACCCATCCATCGCATCTTTTGTTTAAGCTTCTGCTCGATTTTGACAACATATAGATAAGTCATGCCCAAGAATGAGATGTCCACAAACTCCATTTATGTATGGATGTATCTATGTAGACCTTCATGGTACTTGAGCACCAGATTTCACTTAGAAAATATGACACCCATCTTGTTGTGCAAGGTATGGAAGACATTGATGAAAACTGACACTATTTGGTCTCTTTTCTACCACAGTATGGTACATATTGTATACAAGTTGTCATAACTTCCAACAGGGTAGTATTGTTCCTTAATAACATCCTTGAAGTAACCCTAAGTGGGTGCAAGTGCAAATAATTTGGATCCCTTTATTTCCTTTTGCTCACAGAAAGTCCCCCACCAATATTGGACATGGGGGATGGCCTTGAGGATTGCAAATGTAATATTTTATCTATCGAAAACATTATGGACAAAAAAATAACCTTCTAGAATGTTTAACCATTGATCTATGACATCCACATCGATTTGAACTTCAAATATAGGAACATAAAAATCGATCTATACCATTAAGGGGGCGACACCTCCGCTTGAGGTAGATGCATCACTTGTCTAAAGTTGTCGAAGTATTTGCACAAAGTTTTCCATCATCTGGTTCCTATTTCACTCGAAGTATTCCTTGAGCAACATTTTGAAAGGATATCCTATCTCGTCGTCTTTCTTTTCTCCCTCCATGGAAGGTTTCTTGGGTGTGCGAGAGAAATTTTCCTCAAGAGAAACAAGATCAAGACCCAACTCTCTATACCTTGACCTCGTCAATGACATGCACTAAAAAATGAGAAGGAGAATATCTCTCTGATACCACTAATTCGGATTTATGAGAAGAACAAAATGAAATCACATATTTATAATATTAAAATAGAGACACGGTGAATAATAATAGAGATACAATAAAACTTGACTTCTATTAAATAAGAAATATGTTGAAACTGTAAAATGCAGACGTAAACAAGATTGCTAGTGTGGTGGAATCTTATTTCTGAGAAAAGATATGAATAATATGATCATTTTAAAGAAGATGATTACAATGTGGCTCTGAAGGCCTTTGTACAATAAACATCAATGTCAAAACCCTAGACATCCAAAAAACCTAACCCTAGGAGATGAAACGCTAAAAGTCATGTGGGCCTCATTGGGGTAAGTTAGTACATTAACTTCTCAGGGTCGTAAATTTTGCATACAATATCCGTATTGGGAGAATCATACACTGTTGGAAAGGTCTTGTCGAGGAGCTTCATTTAGGCCCTCAAAATGGCCCCGAAAGTTTAGGACTTGAAAAACTGTGAAAAATAGTAAATTTCTGAAAACTATTTTGAGCCAGTTGGAATAGGTGGGTGGACACCGATATCCTCCAGGATCAATCCTCCCTCCTTAGGAAGAAATGGTCTCCATTTTGTTGAGTTTCCCCATCGTATGAGGAAATTTATGCTAAATTTGGGTCTGGATGAGCCACTTTCCTTGGTGTAGGAGCTGCCCTGCTTTGAAAAGCCGATAAAGTTGGATCCTTTGCTGGCGAGTGCCATTGAATTGTGTGTCCATGATATTATCAGTGGATTCATGTTCCATGCATTCAAGGTTTATATATGTTTGTGTAAGTTGTTCTACAATCTCCGAGGTGTCCAATAATGGTGGAAAATATGGTTGAACGAGGTTCACATTGAACAATGGGTGCAATCCAAGGAAGGGGGGAATGTTGATCTCAAAGAATTATCACCCATAGACTTGGTTATGGTGTAAGGTCCATAACAGAGTGGAAAAATATTTTGATGAGGCCCTTTAAGGCATTCTTTCTGCAAGTGCAACCAAAATTTGTCTCCCACCTAAAACTTGTGTGCCACCCAATGTTGATCATGGTGCTGCTTGTACTTGGCATTGAACCTGTTGGTGGATGTGATGGATCCACTCAATGAATTGTGAGGATTTTTTAGCTTCAGTTGAAGCATGAGACGAGTCAGAATGGGTGGCCACAATGGGTAGTGAAACATCCATGTGACCCAATGGTTGGAATCCCAACCCCGCCTGAAAGGGGATGTGGTTGGTTGAACTATGTATGGCTCTGTTGTAGTTGTGTTGAACATAAGGAAGACTCTTGTCCCATGTGTGGGGCTGCTTGGAATTGTACATGTGCAGGATATGCACAACCATTCAGTTGATGACCTCGGTTTGGCCATTTGTATGGGGGTGGAAGGAAGTGGATTTGGTGAACTTGTTGTCCAACAATGACCAGAGGCTTGACCAAAATGTGTTGAGGATTCAATTGTCTCTATCTGTGATAATGGTTTGTGGGATACCAAAATGTACTCACACTCATTCAAATAAGATCTTGGAAATGGCCTCTGATGTGTCTCTTCTTGCAGGAAACCATAATTGCCATCTTGGAAAAGCGATCAACAACCACAAAAATATAGACATTTCCCTGCTTGGTGGATGGAAGGCATAACATCTAGTCCATTGATATGGATTATGAGGGCCTATCAAGAGTAGGTAGAGGGGTGTACATGTTATGTTTCTTAGTGGCCAGTTTGAAAATAGCGTAGGTAGTGCAGGACCTTATATACTTGTTGACATAATGTCGAAGCTTCTCCCAGTAAAAATGTTCTTGCAACACTACCACTATATTTTCTATGCCGAAATGTCCTACCACCTGATTGTAGTGAGCTTCCTAAGTCAGCTTCACCCACTCGCTTGATGGAATGCAGAAATGGCCTGGATGGCATAAAAACATGTCCTAAAGATGGAAATTAGTAACAGTTGTGCTGGAATCCAACATCTAGTAGGTGGTGGTGAATTCAAGATATTTATCATAGAGGTGGGGACATTCAGAGGTCTCGTGGCCACAAGATTCTAGCACCATGGTGAGTGCCCTGATTGGAGGTTGGATAAGGAAATCAACAACCTGGTTGGCACTACCTATCTTATACTTGATGTTGAGGTGGAACTGCTACAAGTATGTGGACCACTTCTGATGGCGGTCATTTTGGAATTTTCCTTGTGTTTGAATAAACTGTAGCGACTTCTGATCAGTGTGGATGACTTTCTCCTTCCAGAGAATGTAATTCCTTCACTGGTATAAATCTTTCACAATGGAGTACATTTTTTTGTCGTAATTAGGGTACTTATGGAAAACATTTGAGTGTCTCACTATGATATGCCATAGGGTGGCCCTACTAAGTGAGAACTACACCCATAACATAACTTGAGGCATCTATCTCGATCTCAAAGGGTTGTTACAGGTCAGGTAATGAAAGTACTAGGGCTGAGCAGAAGTCTTGCTTCAAATCATCGAATTCTTGTTGTTGGGACAAGCCCCACAAAAAATTGGCCTCACCACCACCCTTGGTTACTTGGTTGAGGGCCCATGCAATATGGGAGAATCCCAACATGAACCTACGATAGAAATTGTCAAGGCCTAAGAATCTTTGAAGCTCCATGAGAGCGATTGGGGTTGGCCAGTCATGGATGACTTGGATCTTGGTTGGATCCACATGAAAACCATGCGCATCAACAATGTAGCCTAGATAATGGACCTTGCTCATGTTGAAGGATCATTTTTCCAAGTTCGCATATAGTTGGTGTTGTCACAAAGTGTGTAGAACCTGTTGGATATGTTGTAAGTGATACACCCAAATATGGATTTAGATGAGGATTTCATCTAGATACACCACTACACAATAATTGGTGAAAGGACGAAAGAAATTTTCCATCATTCTCATGAATTTTTTGGGGAAATTTTCAAACTAAAAGGCATGACCAACCATTCAGAAAGACCTTATTTTGACTTGAAGGTAGTCTTCCATACATCTGTCTGCTATATTGGGACTTGGTGGTATCCATACTTCAGATCAATCTTACTGAAGTATTTGACCCCCTTGATTTGATCAAGGAGATCATTGATTCGGTTAATTTGGTACCTATTTCTGACTGTGATCTTATTTAGGGGTTGGTAATCAATGAAGAGTCACCAGGTCCCATCTTTCTTTTGCACCAGCACGATCAGGCTTCCAAAAAATGATGGGATGGATTGGATGTGCCCCTTGTGGAGCCGTTCTTGGATCTAATGCTTGATCTCTTCATTTTATAACAGAGAGTGGTGATAGAATGGCCCATTGGGTAGTGGTGCATTGGGGGTCAAATAGATGGAATGCTTGACTCGATAGTGTAGAGGTACCCCAGTAGGGGAAGAGAACATGCATTTGTATTCTTCCATGACCTTATCCACTTTCTTCTGCTGTGTGGAGAGGTCGACCACAGAGGCCTTGGTTGTGGTTTTAATCGTTCACTCATTCTAAGAGTGAATCATGAAGAAGAAAAACTTCCCAGTATGAGACATGATCTTCTTTCATTTCTTGGCAGAGACCAAGGAAATAACACTAGGTTGGACTGCCTCAGGTATCTTGTAGAATTCTTGTTCGAAGTAATAATAACACTTCAAGGCCTAGACTCATATACAACATGTCATTTCCATAAATAAGGCTAGCCCAAAATAACATCAAAAACTTCAAGGGGACCAACATCACACAATACCTCATCTTTGAAATCCTTGATGTCATACAACAGGAGGCACTGTTGGTTGACGCAAAGATCGCTTCCTTGACAGAGCCATCTGATTATGTAGGGTTATGGTTGCGGCATTGTCAGCAGGTCCAACTGCTTGAAAACCTCCACTGAGATGAGGTTCTTCTGGCTAGTACTATCAATGATGAAGTGCAACAGAGTTCATTTCACCCACATCTGTGAATGAAATAGGAGCTCTTCTTCCTCTGGCTCATAAGGTTCACCGGGTTGGATCTTGGTGGTAGAAACGGTAGCACTGCGTTCTGCATCAATGATCCATCTCCCCTTTTCTAGTTCTGACTCAGTGTCAGAACCTACATCTAATTCAAAGGCTTTCGTCTCAACCACCAATGACTGCTTTGAGCGGCAATCAACAGTGTTATGCTAGGGTTTCTTATGTAAGTCACACCACTCCCTCGTATCTTTCTTCATCTTTCTATTGTACTTAATTTTCTTGTGGATTAGAATGGTTTTCCTAAGGCTGCCCATATTTTCTTTATCCTTTGTTCTGCGGGTTGGGGCTTCCCTTCCCTTGCTTATGCTATGAGGATTTCCCAGGCCCAAACAATCACGTCTTTTGTTTAAGCTTCTACTCGATTTTGAGGGCATATCGAGAGGTTGTGCTCAAGGAAGAGATGTCCAAAAAATCAATTTATATATGTATGTATCTAGGAATACCTATACAGTACTTGAGCACCATATGCCACTCAAAATATTTGATACCCAACTCGGTGCACAAGGTATGGAAGACATTGGTGAACTATGGCATTGTTTGGTCTCTTTCTTGTCGTAGTTCTGTCCATATTGTATACAAGTCGTCATCACTTCCAATAGGGTAGTATTTTTCCTTAATAACATTCCTGAAGGAACCCAAAGTGGGTGCAACTGCAAATAATGTGGATCCCTCTATTTCCTTTTTCTCATAGAAAGTCTCCCACCAATATTTGACAATTTTTCTCTATTGAAAAGGTTGTGGTAAAAAAATAGCCTTGTAGAAGGTTTAACCATTTATCTACGACATATGCATATATTTGACCTTAAAATATAGGAATATTAAAATTGATTTGTACCTTGAAGGGGGTAGCACCTCCACTTGAGATAGATGTGTCACTTGTCGACAGTCGTCAAAGGATTTGCGCAAAGTTGTCCATCATCTCATTCCTCTGGTACTCGAGAACTTCCTCGAGAAACACTTTGAAAGTATCTCTTGTCACATCGTCTTTATTTCTTCCTGGCATGGAAGGTTTCTTGGGCATGCGAGAGAATTTTTCCTCAAGAAAAACAAGCTGGAGACCCAACTCTCTATACCTTGACCTCGTCGAGGATATGAACTAAAAAATGACAAGGAGAAGATCTCTTTGATACCACTAATCCGGATTTATGAGCGGAATGAAATAAAGAACAGATTTATAATAATAATAACATAGAGACACAGTGAATAATAACATAGATATAATAAAACTTGACTTCTAATAAATAAGAAATATGTTGAAACTGTAAAATGTAGACTGAAACAAGCTTGCTAGAATGGTGGCAGCTTATCTCTGAGAAGAGATGTTACGACTATTCTCATTCACAGTAAGATGAGTACAATGAGGCTTTGAAGTATTTTTTACAATAAACATCAATTCCAAAACCATAGACATCTAAAAAACCTAACCCTAAGAGATGAAACGTCAAAATTCATGTAGGCCCCATTAGGGTAAGTTAGTACATTTACCTCTCGAGCTCGTAACTTTTTCATACTATCTTCGTTTTGGGTGCACGATAGCTCATTGGAAAGGTCTTGATGAGGATTTTCATTTAGTGGGCTCAATAATTATTATTACGATGCTTGAGGTTCCCGATCACCAAAAATCGTTGTTTAGGCCCTCAAAATGGTCCCAGAAGTTTAGGACCCTAAAAACTACAAAAAATAGTAAATTGTCAAAAATATATTTTGAGCCAGTTGGAATAGGTGGGTGGCCATTGATATCCTCCTGGATCATGATCAATTATTTCATTTTCAAAAATATGGAAAACTATTTTTTCATGCAATCAATGGTAGGAGTCAACTTTGTATGAGTTCAATGAGGTGACCGCCATCGCCAATTCTCTTGAATATGCACCATGTCAGTGGTTAATGACTATTGACTTCATTATCCAAAAGTCTCAAACTATCTATTGTTACTTTTTTCATTTTCAAAATTCAAACACACCATTTCATACTGTGATGTTGGGGAAGAGATATATCAATGCTAAAAAACATAAATTCCAATTGCTCCTTTTCATACTATCAACATGGTGGAAGAGATATATCAAAGATGAAAAAAAACATATATTCCAGTTGCTTTGTTTTTATGTTTTTATGGTATAAAGGTACACTCTTAGATTTCCATGTGGTTAGTATTTTACTTGTGAATTTGAATGGAAATGTTACAAATAAATGTATTTCAAATAATTTACTTAATAGTTCAAGTTTATTTAATGAATATCTATGTCTTTTTTAAAGCACCCAACTCCTACTCCCAATAATGATAAAAAAACTAAACCAAAAGGTAAGAAGATTGAGATACGTTGTAATTTTTATGGGAGAGATGGTCATCTAGAATCTAAATGTTTAAATAAAATGGAAGATTCTAGCAATTAAGAAGTGGAACATCAATATTGTTTCTTGTTATTTTAACTCTTCTTCTCATGGACATGCACTTTTTTCTTCTAATTTGTCCTTCAATGAAACATATACTTCTTCTTCTAATAAGTGGATTATTTTTTTTTGGAACATCTTATCATATGGCTAAGGATAAAGTCATTTTTCTACTGTTAATGAATGTAACATCAAACAAATATTTGTTGGTGATGAAAAATATATTAGTCTTGCAAGGTCTAGAACAATTCAAAGAGATGATGGTCATTTTAATGATGTATTATGTTTTCTAAGTATCTCTTGCAATATTCTATCAGTATATAAAATCAATCATTTAGGTGAAGATAAAATAGTAGAGTTTTCACCTCACCAGTTGTAATTAACGATTTTAAAGATCCTAAGCATATAATAGGAACTATAATGGTCACCTGATATTACTAGGTTGTACAAATTTGAAAACTTTGGCTAATCATCTATTCCCTTAGTTTTTATTTCTCATAATGATGAGGAACACAATTTTACATGAGAAGTTTAGTCATTTAAACTATCACTCATTGTAAAAATTATGTAATAAAAATATGGTGACTAATCTTCCTCTCGTTTCATGTAGTGATGATGTTTATTTCAACTATGTTCTCAACAAAATCATCAAGACAATTTTAACAAACATGTCTCTTAGTTCTAGTAGTGATGATGTTTGTTCCAACTATATTCTCAACAAACATCATTGGGACAATTTTAACAAATTTTCCTCTTGATACACTTTGACCCCTTTATAGCTTGTTCATAATGATTTTTGTAGTCCACTTCCTTCTGCTTATTTCTCGAGGTACAAGTACTTCTTAACTTTCATGAATTCTCTAGATGCACTTGGTTTTATTTCTTAAAACTTAAGAGTGATTTTTTTCACATGGTTTTGGCCTACAAGGCCCTTGTAGAAAAACAATTTGGACATCAACTACAAAAATTGAGAACAATTAAATGGAATAAAATATGTTAAGAACAAATTTACCACTTACTACATTCCATAGGGAATTCAAACGCAACATATTGTTCCATATACACAATGAAAAAAATGGTGGTGTTGATAGAAATATCACAAATTAAAGGAAATGGAAAATTATATGATCCAATCTAAGAGATCAAGTCCTCATTTTTGGGAGAATGCCATTAATTGTGTTGAATTGCATAGTTAATTACACTCCCAGAAGATTTTTAAAATATATAACATCATAGGAAGCATGGAGTAAAATTAAACTAGGTGTAAGCCACTTTCACATGTTTGGTAGTGAAGCATGCGCTCACATTCCTAATGGGAAAAGGAAAATATTATAGCCTAAAAGTGAGAAGTGCATTTCTGTTTGATATTCTAAATATGTAAAAGGTTAAATACTTGTTCAACCTCATTCTAATGAAATTATTATTACGAGAGATGTTAAATTTGATGAAGGTCTTTCATCCTTTGATATTAATTTAGTATTTGTTCCATCTTTGTCTTATGATCCATCTTCAACGTTTGTGTCATCTTTGGCTTGCATCACATCTTCAACACTAGTGCCATCTTTGGCTTGCAATCCATCTTCAATGTTTGTGCCATCTTCTATTCCAAAATTTTTTGGTTGTGATCCTATTCTAGTTTCTTCTTTAGATGATGAAAAAGAGGATGAAAATCCACCTCCCCCTTATCACCTTCATCTACATGGGTCTATCGAACATGAACCTAAACCGACATCACCACTTCCTATATGGTTTTGTAAAAAATGATAAGCAATTGGTGATCTTGACAGTGATCCTACATATCAACATTGTACACATTCACAATTATAGCGAGACTCCTCTATTTTGGCTCAATTTTAAGAGACTCACGATTGTTGGAACATGGGCAGGCCTAAGGTTCAACACTACAACATCGCACCAAAAAAACCCTAACTACTGTCCCTTTCAGCAACACCTGTGAAGCAAATGAACTCTCACCTGAGGTAGAGACAGGGGTGGTTGCAAGACTCAAGTGTCTGCAACCTTAGCTGGGACACAAATCTGTGATTCTTAACACTTAATAGAGCACTTAGCACCGTCAATTCATCAATATGAAATCATCATCCACTTTGCTGATAAAATAGAGCTTCACAACATTCACACTGATCTTAACATACTTAAGAACTTAGCATAGGAAAATAGATCAAATCAGGTAGATCAATCACTGAGGATATTTATATATATCAGATATAACATTCTTACACATCATTAGCACTGAGAATAAGCATATCTATCTAATCATCCCAAAGCACTTAGCAAAAGAAGACATGAACACATTAATACAAGCACAAAGCAAGACAACATACTATTTACATGGTTCACCCCCACCCTGGGGCTATGTACACTATAATGCACCCACTACCATAATCAAATTTTTCATTGCTTTCTATAGAATCAGAGCCCTAGAAATATCTACAGAGGCCTAGCGTAAGCTAGCTCTTTCTCTGTCTACTCCCATGTGATCGTGGGTCATTATCACAGGTCAAATAACTATGTGCCTCTCAGTAATTCGTGACTTGGCGCTACAGGAATGTCGAATCGTTCAACTCTACAACCGTCAAACCCCAACAGGGATAACGACTGGCCAATAGGGATGAATCCCAATAGGGTTAGCGAATGGCCAATAGGAACAGGCCCTATTGCATGGTTGAGTGGAGTATAGGTGGCAAGAGGGAAGTGCGACACGGAGGGCGACGTGACAGGGGACGGGTCCCACTTCACACTCCACACCATTCCGGAACCCCCCCCCCCCTATTAAAGGCAAAATGGCAAGGGTGGGTCCAGAATTTTCCTGAGCACCATTGATCAAGGTGAGTAAATCCTAACCGTTCAAGAGTTGTGCATTCGATTCCGAACCCCCCCATCACCTCTAAAGGTAGAACAACAAGGGGGCTCCGGAATGAAGCCTCAGCCATAGATCTGGGTGGGTGGACTCTGGCCATCCAGATCTTCTCACCACTTACCCTAAGGTGCATTCGTGCCCCAACTTAAAGTTGACATCTCTTCCTCACATATGACGGTCGTTATAGACCCTGAGATACTCAGAAAAAATATCGTCCGTTCATTGGGACTTATCATCACGAGAGTCCGAAATCTCCACCATGGGCCTCCCGAATACTCGATCCCCAGTTTCCCGATGTGGTTAATCTCTCGACATGTATCCTCCTTAAATTGGATGGTCCAAATCTGTCTTGGGGTTTCCACCATGGAAAGTCCTGATCTCTCGCCACCAGAACTCCCGAGTTCACGATTCTCGATTTCCCGAAATGGGAAATCTCACGACACGTAGCCTCCTTAAATTGGACGGTCCAGATCAGTCTCAAGGTTTCCACCATGGAAAGTACCGATCTCTTGTCACCAGAACTCCTGAGTTCATGATTCTCGATTTCCTAAAATGGGAAATCTCACAACATGTATCCTCCTTAAATCGGACGGTCCAGATCTATTTTAGGGATTTCACTCCTATTCACTGGGGGTTTAACCCTCGGGTATGTCCTGATAGATCCAATGGCTGTCGAGTTTTCCAGCCTAGATCTGATGGCTCAGACAGGTTCCTAACTTGTGCATTCTCCCATGACTTCCTGGATGTGGAAAAATCAATGGTCCAGATATTCTCATGGACCTTGGGGATCTATGATCTCGATCTCTTCGCTACCCACGAAGTCACAGAAAGACAAAGTGGTAAGCCATTTAAAACCCTACTTTATCCTACCAATCTAACAGTCATGTGTGACTACAGATTTCCTGAAGGGATCTCGTCCGTCGATCAAAACCTATTCAGGGTTAAGGCGCTTAACACTCCAGTTTCTTCTTCCGATCTGACGGTCATGAGTGACCACCGATCTCTCCATGGGATCTCGTCCATCGATTCAATACTTATCAGGGATTTCTTAAGGCCTTGCGCCTTCATGTCCTTTTTCCAGGTTCTTGATGGGCTCTTCGAGAAGGGTATCTCTATGGGGAGGTTTACCCAGGGTACTATCTAAGGCAAATAAGGGTATCGCTCTCCCGAGAACCAGATGTGAAGTCTGAATTAGATTAGTACGCATATAAATAACGATTTATGAGAACATAAGCCATACGTAGTCTTTCCATATAAACATACAACTACCAGTACTGATCAAGACACCATACAGACATTCTTATAATGAAATCATTTACAATTTCATAGCTTATGATCATAAATGTCAGAATACATATATTTCAAGATGCCAAAGGAAAAACACTTATCAGAAAGTAACACCAGGAGTTATGCAACTACTGAGAGGGGTGCTCGTTTCCACCCAATCGTAGGCTCAGGGACTCCCAGTGGATTTACCACTAGCCACCCCCGAGATGAGACCATGATGTTGTGATACTACGTCTTTGTTTGCCAGTGACCAGGAGTGAAGGTTACTTTCCTTCCTCTCTGCTATCACTCACTCTGCATATCGCCAGACTTCTCTTTCTCCCCTCACAGCTGCCCCAATCACTTCTCCCCCATGCCTTGTCCTCTTGCGAGGTTGCATGTGGCATGATTTTATGTGCACTGGTCAGGTCTGCAACTCCTACGGATGGGCGGTTCCTTTCCCCCCATCCCTCATTAATTCCTAAGGAGCCATTTACCTACTAGCCGGTGGGATATTAAATGTGAGTCATTTAATATGGGTCAGCGAGCTGCTCTTGGTTCTTTGGGCCAGTGAATTCCAAATACGGTATTGATTTTTAGTGGAAGTTAATGCCACCTTTCCAGGTGCCTTCCACTACCTTTATCCAGCCATCGTGGTCTGTTTTTCAGCATATCCCCTCTCATCAATCCTACAATATAAATTCATAATAATATTCACATTCATCGACCTTTTCCACAAGGTCCATTCACATCACACATTCTCATTTCTGAGTTTTCCACAGTTCTTGGCCAGTCCAGTTATTTTTACAAAATGGGGGAGACAGGGTGTTACAATTCCCTCCCCCTTAAAGGAACATCATCCTCGATGTTCTTATCTATTAACATGAATTGCATGTACAAAAGTAAACAAAATTGGATATGCCTGTCTCATGGCATCCTCCATTTCCCATGTAGCCTCATCTGGGCCAAAATGTCTCCACTGCACCTTGACCTGTGCAATGGTTCGGTTCCAGAGTGGGGTTTCCTTTCTATCCAATATGCATTGGGGTTCTAGTAGAAATTCTCCCTCAGGTTCCACCTGGATCACGGACCAGTCAATTATATGATTAGCATCATGTACATATTTCTTCAATAATGAAACATGGAAAACATTATGTGCTTTTACTGTGGGAGGAAGTGCTAGCCGATAGGCTACAGGTCCCACTCTATCTAGAACCTCAAAGGGTCCACAATATCGGGGTGCCAACTTGGCACAAGCTCCCATTTTTAGGGAAATCTTCCTAGGCCTAAATCTTAGATATACATGATCTCTCATTTTGAACTCTCTTGGAGTTCTCTTTTGATCAGCATAACTTTTCTGTTGGTTCTAAGCGATCTTCAGATTTTGTTTTATCTGAGTCACTTGCTGTTCCATTTCTTTCAACATGTCGGGTCCAAAAGAAATCCTATTTACAAGATTACTCCAGCTGAATAGAGTATTACACAACCTACCATAGAGGACCTCGAAGGGACTCATCTTTAAGGATGCTTGGTAGCCGTTGTTGTAGGCGAATTCTACCAATGGCAGGTAGTCTTCCCATTTCCTAGGTTGATGCATTACATGCATCCTTAACATATCCTCTAATATTTGATTCACTCTTTCTGTCTGTCCATTGGTTTGAGAGTGATAGGAGGTGCTAAACAACAATTTGGTCTCTAAACTAGCCATCAGTGATTTCCAAAAATTGGAAGTAAATTTTTTGTCTCTGTCAGACACTATCTCTTTTGGAATACCGTGTAGTCTGAATACCTCTTTCATGAATACCCAGGTGATATCTATCACCTTGCAGGATGATTTTATGGGGATGAAATGAGCAAACTTGCTCAGTTTATCCACCACTACCATAATGGCATCCTTCTGTTTGGTTGAAGTTGCCAATCTAGTGATAAAATTCATGGAGATGGTTTCCCATTTCCATTCTTGGATGGGTAAAGGTTGCAATAGTCCTACTGGGTATCGATGTTCTGCTTTAACCTGTTGGCACTCTATGCATTGGGCCAAATATTCAGCTATGTATTTCTTCAATCCAGGCCAATAAAATTGTTTCTGGGTGGCAGTGATCATTTTTTGGTATCCTGGGTGACCAGTATATGGTCTTTTATGTAGTTCATCCATAATGAACCTCTTCAATTCGTCACAATTTGGAATGTACATTCTATCTCTGTAAGTGAGAAGACCTCCTTCGGTCATCTGGTAGCCTTCATATTTTACTCTAGAGGGTTCTTGTTGTAGGTATAGGGTTTTGGTCTGAATGAAGGGATCTATCTCTTGTGCATTTTTGACTCTATTCTTGACATCTGTCTCATAGGTACTCACCGCTGCCAGGTGAATTTTTTTCATGCTTCTGCTAAGGGCATCGGCCACCCTATTTTCTTTCCCTTTAATGTGTTTGATTTGAAAATCAAATTCGCTAAGGAGGGCCATCCATCTATCTTGTCTGGCATTGAGCTTTGGTTGGTCAAACAAATATCGCAATCCACAGTGATCTGTCATAAGTACAAATTTTCTTCCCAAGAGGTAATGCCTCCACATTTTCAAGGCATGCACTATGGCAGCCAGTTCTAAATCATGAGTCACATAGTTGACTTCATGTTCGTTCAATTTTCGGGATTCATAGCAGATCACACTTCCTTTCTGCATAAGGACTCCTCTGAGCCCTTCCTTACAGGCATTTGTGCACACAAGCAAGTCATCTTCTGGGTCAGTGATTTTCAACACGGGGGCATGGGTTAGTAGATGTTTCAGGGTTTGGAATCTTTCTTGACATTTTTGTGTCCACAGGAATTTTGTCCCCTTCTTCTAGAGGGTAGTGATTGGACAACCAATCTTGGAGAATCCTTTTAAAATCTCCTATAGTATCCTGCTAATCCCATAAAGGATATGATGTTTGAAACATCCTTTGGGGCAGGCCATTCCATGATAGACCTGATCTTGTCAAGATCTACTGATACCCCTTCCTCGGATAGAACATGTCCTAAGTAATGTATTTGCGTCTGGAAGAAGTCACATTTGTTGAATTTAGCATAGAGCGGATTCTCTCTTAGCACTTGCAGCACAATTCTAAGATGCTCTTCATGCTCTTCTCTATTCTTACAGTAGATTAATATGTCATCAATAAAAACTAGTACAAATTTATCTAAAAATTTACTGAGTACATTGTTCATTAAGCACATGAAAGTGGCAGGGGCATTGGTTAACCCAAATGGCACTACCACAAACTCATAGTGACCATACCGTGTCCAGAAAGAAGTTTTATGGATGTCTTCACCCTTGGTTCAGACTTGATGGTATCCCAACATCAAGTCAATATTTGAGAAAATAGATGCACCTCCCAACTGATCGAATAGATCATCGATCCTGGGCAAGGGGTACTTGTTCTTTATGGTTACTTTATTCAGTTCTCTATAATCTATACACAGTCTAAGGGTGCCATCCTTCTTTTTCACAAACAAGACTGGTGCTCCCCATGGGGACACGTTGGGTCGAATATAACCCTTATCCATCATTTCTTTCAATTGCAATTTGAGTTCAACTAACTCAGGTGTGCTCATCTGGTAGGGTGTCTTAGACACCGACACCGCTCGTGGTGTGATCTCTATCGAGAAGTCAATATCCCTTCTCGGAGGTAGACCCAGTACCTCTTTCAGAAACACATCTTTGTATTCTCTCAGGGTAGGATGGTCTTCAAGGATGGGTTTGTCATCTTCTATGGTTTCCAACAACTGTATTGCATATAGGGGACATCCCTTTCGGCAATACTTTCTCATTTGCAAGGCTGATATTTGTCTCACCAAGACAGGTTTTGAGATCCCGTGAAGGGTTATCCTTTTTCCTTCTTTGCTCACACATTCTAAGGTTTTATGGTAACAATCCAGTCTGGATTTATGGGCGGCTAGCCAGTCCATGCCAATCAACAGATCATATGATCCCAGGGGTAATATGTTAAGGGTTGCTTGGGTGGGGAATTCACCCAACATCAATTGGTAGGCTGGTATGGCCTCTGCTACTCTTCTTTTAGTGCCAGTAGCTAACTATACTAACCATGGCTTGGTGTTCTTATGAGGTTGTAGTTTACACTTATAAATAGCTTTAGGGGCTATATAACTCAAATTTGAACCAGGTTCAATCAAAATAGACACCAGATGGTTGAAAATCATACCTTCTATTTCCACCACTGAAGCTTGGTGGTCAGCTTGGTTATTATCCAAGGCTGCATAAATATATGGCACACTCCTTTCCACATCATTGACTGTGGTAGCTTCCTAAATGTTATAAACTTTCTGACTATTCTTTTGTTGGTGTGGACAGTATCTCAATAGATGTTCTTCTCCGCAACCCCAACATTTCAGAGGTTCTCTCTTCATGTTATCCACCTTTATTGGTATAGGTCCAGAAGTTTTATTTCCACCCGATGAGGGAAAGTTATGCTGGAGTACACTCCAGGCTGGGAAGTTCATTCTGTGGTTCTTCTTGTAGTTCTTAAGTCTTGAGGATTTTATCCCCTTTTTCTAAAATCTCGAACCACCCTTTTGTTTCCTGTCTTCACGAGGCTCTGCTCGACGTCCATATTGTTCCTGACAATATGTTTCCTTTCAAATAGTGTCTTCTAAGGTCTTTGGCTCATCAAACTCAATTCTGTTTCGGTAGTCCTTGGGTAGCCCACTAATGAAGCATTGAACCTTTGCCTTTTCTGCTTTTATATAAGGGAGATACCTAAACAAGTCGAGGAATCTGTTGACATATTCCTCTATAGTGAGTTGCCCCAGTTTGAGTTCATAAAACTCTTTAGTCTTCTCGTCGAAATATATTTCCGACAAATACTTCTTCCGGAAGTATTTCTCAAACTGTTTCCAGGACAGGTCCTCTTCGTGGACCCCTTTCACATTCTTAAGATCTTCCCACCAGATGCAAGCTTTCCGTTCAGATTGAAAGTGGCCACTCGGGTCTTCAAATTATCTGAAAAATCATGGACTCTGAAACATTTCTTTAGTCCAAGGAGCCATGCCTCTGCTTCCTCCCCCTTCTTTATCTCACCATCAAAGGAGGGAGGTTTGGCCTTTCTAAATTCCTCAAATTTATGACTCTTGGAAGTCTTTTGCTTCTTCTATTTTCTTCGAGAATAGGAACTGGTCCTACTGCTGGAAGAGCCTTATGAATCACCAGCTTCCTTCTCAGAGGAATCGTCTGGCACTGGTCCTTTACTTATGGGGTGGACCTTCCTTGAGGTGCTCCTCTCAGTATGGCCACTGATACGACCATGTTTCTGCATCTCAGGTTCATGTTGCATTTGTCGTTGTAGGTCAGATAAGCTCTACAGTAAAACTACATTAATTTCAGTTTTCTTTTCTTGTTCTTTCATCATCCTTTCATTGTCGGCCTTGCAGCTTTGTAATTCAACCATGAGACTTCTCACAGTCCCAGCTAGATCTGGAGGGGTCCCCATTGCTCTTCTTTCATCAGACTCTTTGTCTCTATTGTGGGATCCTTCTCCCATCTCTTGGTGAGTCACCATTCTCTACATCTATAAATTTTCGCAGTTGATCGTCCGCTTGGCATAAAAGACAAACGCTAGTTGTTAGTCAAGAGTTAGATACATTTTTTTTATTTTTGTTTTAACCTACGCATAAATTCATAACTCTTTCACATGCATACATAGTCGAGTTCTCGTTTTCAAAGATAGAGGGTTACTCCTTTTAGGAGTGTTCCGAATGGAGCTCCTGCGCGGCTTCGTTCATGAGCCCAAGCAAGCCAAGTGTTGCAACCATGCTCTGATACCAATTTGTAACGCACCCACTACCATAATCAAATTTTTCATTGCTTTCTATAGAATCAGAGCCCCAGAAATATCTATGGAGGCCTAGCGTAAGCTAGCTCTTTTTCTATCTACTCCCATGTGATTGTGGTTCATGATCATAGGTCAAATAACCATGGTGCCTCTCAGTAATTCACAACTCGGCACTACAGGAATGTCGAATCATTTGACTCTTCAACCGTCGAACCCCGATAGGGCTAGCGACTGGCAAATAGGGACGAATCCCAACAGGTTTAACGAATGGCCAATAGGAATGGGCCCTGTCGCACGATTGAGTGAATTATAGGTGGAAAGAGGGAAGCGCGACACGGAGGGTGACGTGACAGGAGACGGGTCCCACTTCACACGCCACACCATTCTGGACCCCCCTCCCTATTAAAGGAAGAATGGAAAGGGGGGGTATGGAATTCACCTGAGAACCATTGATCAAGGAAAATAAATTCTGACCATTCAAGAGTTGCGCGTTTGATTCTGGACCCCCCCCCCCCACCACTAAAGGCACAACAATAAGGGGGCTTCGAAATGAAGCCTCAGACATAGATCTGGGCAGGTGGACTATAGCCATCTAGATCTGCTCGCCACTTATCCTAAGGCATATTCACGCCCTAGATTAAAGTCGACATCTCTTCCTCACATCTGACGGTCATTATAGACCTTGAGATCCTCTGAAAGAATCTCATCCATTCATCGGGACTTATCATCACGAGAGTATGAACTCTCGACCATGGGACTCCCGAATCCTCGATCCCTGGTTTCTCGATGTGGTTAATCTCTCGACATGTATCCTTCTTAAATCGGACGGTCCAGACCTATCTTGGGGTTTCCACCATGGAAAGTCCTAATCTCTCGTCACCAAAACTCCCAAGTTCGCGATTCTTGATTTCCCGAAATGGGAAATCTCATGACACGTAGCCTCCTTAAATCGGATGGTCCATATCAATCTCAGGGTTTCCACCATGGAAAGTCCCAATCTCTCTTCACCAGAACTCCCAAGTTTGCGATTCCCGATTTCTTGAAATGGGAAATCTCACGACACGTAGCCTCCTTAAATCGGACGGTCCAGATCTATTTTGGGGCTTTCGTCACTATTCACTGGGGATTTAACCCTCGGGTATCTCTTGAAAGATCCAACAGTCGTCGTGTTTTCCAGCCAAGATCTGACGGCTCAGACAGGTTCCTAACTTGTGCATTCTCCCACGACTTCCTGGACGTGGAAAAATCAACGGTCCAAATGTTCTCATGGATGTTGGGGATCTACGATCCTGATCTCTTCGCTACCCACGAAGACACAAAAAGACAAAGTGGTAAGGTATTTAACACCCTACTTTATCCTACCAATCTAACGGTCATGTGTGACCATATATTTCCCGATGGGATCTCGTCCGTCGATCAACACCTATTCAGGGTTAAGGCGCTTAACACTCTAGTTTATTCTTCCGATCTAATGGTCGTGAGTGACCACCGATCTCCCGATGGGATCTCATCTATTGATTTGATACTTATGATGGATTTCTTAAGGCCTTGCGCCTTCACGTCCTTTTTCCAGGTTCTTGATGGGCTCTTCGAGAAGGGTATCTCTATGGGGAGGTTTACCCAGGGTACTATATGAGGTAGATAAGGGTATCGCTCTCCCAAGAACCAGACATGGAGTATGAATTAGATCAGTATGCATATAAATAATGATTTATGAGAACATAATCCATACGTAGTATTTCCATATAAACATACAACTACCAGTATTGATCAAGACACCATACAGACATTCTTATAATGAAATCATTTACAATTTCACAGCTTATGATCATAAATGTCAGAATACATATATTTCAATATGCCAAAGGCAAAACACTTATCAGAAAGTAACACCAGGGGTTATGAAATTGTTGAGAGGGGTGCTCATTTCCACCCAACTGTAGGCTCAGCGACTCCCAACGGATTTACCACTAGCCACCCCCGAGCTGAGACCATGATGCTGTGAGACTACATCTCTATTTGTCAGTGACCAGGAGCGAAGGTTACTCTCCTTCCTCTCTACTATCACTCACTCTGCATATCACCAGAGTTCTCTTTCTCCCCTTGTGTCTGCCCGAATCACTTCTCTACCACACCTTATCCTCTTGTGAGGTTGCGTGTGGCATGATTTTTCGTGCACTGGTCAGGTCTGCAACTCCTACAGATGGGCGGTTCCTTTCTCCCCATCCCTCATTAATTCCTGAGGAGCCATTTACTTACCAGCGAGTGGGATATTAAATGTGAGGCATTTAATATGGGCTAGTGATCCTCTCTTGGTTCTCTAGGCCAGTGAAGTCCAAATACGGTCTTGATTTTCAGTGGAAGTTAATGCCACCTTTCCAGGTGCCTTCCACCTCCTTTCTCCAGCCATCGTGGTCTCTTTTTCAACATATCCCCTCTCAGCAATCCTACAATATAAATTCATAATAGTATTCACATTCATCGACCTTTTCCACAAGGTCCATTCACATCACACATTCTCATTTCTAAGTTTGCCACAGTTCTTGGCCAGTCCAGCTATTTTTACAAACTAGGGGAAACAGGGTGCTACATCCACCAAATCTTCTTCTTTATTATCTTCTTCAATAGGTCACATGCATAGATCGATCAAAACCCTACTCCGCATAGGAAAAAATATCTATGCAACTCACTAGATACTTCTTCCTTCTGTTACAACACACAGTCTTCCACCGTCTGTTACAACTACTTGTACTTAGCTCTACAAGTCTCTTACAATCATGCACAAAGAACTTACAAACCTTACTTGCACTTAGCACACATCACATATATGCCGATATATGCCTTTCCGTACATTGCCTAGATATCAATTTATACTTTACAAAATAGGCCTAAGCATGGGTAAACCCATGGGATGACATCCCAATCCCATTACATAATCCCAAAAACCCATAAAGCACCCAAAAGTGGTCTGATATCCCGTGATCTCTGCTTCATCTTGTGCTCCTCCTTCAACAGGCTATCGAAGTCCCAAAATAGTTCAACATGACCAAGAATCTCCCAAAACTTGGTCAAGGGCCAACAGGCCCCCAACACTCACCTATGACTCATCCCGAGTCACTCTGGTCTAGCCAATTATGCTTCAAAGGCCTTCAGATTGGCTCGAGCTGCTTTGACCTGCTGCTGTGCTATGACCTCTTGTTCGGCGAACTCCTAGATCACTACATCATTTACGGTCCCTTCTAGGCATTATTATACTGCGATGTCAACCTGTTCTAGCTCGGATCCTCGACTTTCAACCTTTGTGAATAGTTGGCATGCTTTATCTTGAACTGGTTGAATTCGTTGAGTTACTTCCATAACCTTGCTTTGAATTGTATGGATTTGTTGTTGGGTGGTGCGTTTATCTTGAGACCGCTTCATTCTATCTAGAGGCGACAGGGCCTTCAGTTGTGCTTGTAGTTTGTCTGCATGCTTCTTCGCCTCTTTGAGCTGTGACTCCAATGCCTGTAACTCTGGATTCTCAGTGAGGTTCTCATATGTTTGGGTGCTATGGTTACTCAGCTGCTTGCATTCCAGAGCAAGAGATTTTAGCTTGTTGACTGCACTATGGGCAGTTGTTTCTCATTGGTCTCTTATCTCTTGAGGGGTCTCGGGCATAGTGTGGAGCTCCAAATCTGCTATGTGTTGCTGGATATGTTGGATCACTTCTTCAAGTTGCGCCACCTACAGTGGAACTCTCTCTTCGGTCTTTACTTCTACGACTGTCACAGAGAGAAGTGATCTGTTGACCATTTCCTTTACCTCGAGTTTCTCTGTGAGCAACTATTCCTTTTCTTGCTGCAACTGTGCTTTTTCTTCATCCCACTTTTCTTGGAGAGCAATATTTTCTCATTCTGCAACATTATGTTGCTCTACAAGGACTCCCTGTACTTGTGTCAAAGTCTGGGTGGCTTGTGTTGTTTCTTCCTGCGCTCGTCGAAGGTGAGCTTCAACTGTATCAGCAATTCAATGGAGTTGAGCTTGATCATCTCCCATTTATGGTGTTCCCATTGATAGAAGCATAGTGGAAATTACATGGTTAGACTATAGTTCCCGTTGCACCCCTTGGAGCTCAATCTCAATATGATTATACATCTCCTCCTGCTTAGCCTCTTACTTCTTTGTGATCTCTAGTGAAGAATCATTCAGGGCTGCTATGATGAAGTTAAAATCATCATAGGTGAGGAAGGTCTGCATCTTAGTTACAAGGGTTTTTTACTTCTTTCGGGAAGAAGGCTTCGGGGGGGGAAATTTCCTTTTCTTCTAGGAGTCCTCCTTGTCCCTAAGAGATGTTACCTCGGTTTCTTCTACTCAACTTATGTGCCTTCTACCTCTTCTCCATCACCCCCTTCCTCCAGTGAGATGGAAGAAGTCCTTACAGATGCATTGCCTACTTCATGAAATTCTTCAGTCTTCTTTGTCTTTCTAGGTCCTGGTGTATCCGGTGTTGTTTCTGGGATTTCTATGTCAGAGATCTCTGCAGGGTTTTTTGGAATAAGGAGGTTTGCCAACCATTCCTTAGTGATTTCTTCGATGTCTTCCTCTGTCAGCTTGTAGTATGACTGCAATTGTTTCTTGTGTCCATCAGGGCATGCTGTGATGTAAATAAAATGTCAATCAGTGCTAAACTTCATTAGAGGCCGGAACCTATGTAGAGTATTCAAGGTCATACGAGGCTCATACTGGATGGCTATCTTCAGCTGATTGTAATATGTATGGAACACGACATTTGAATACCACTATTTATTCATGTCGTTCGAGTACCACAGTGTACTGAACTTTGTGGTCAGTGGTTCAAAGGTCTCGATGTTTGGGAAGGTCGTACCTTCTGGCATCTCCCATGCGACGAATGCGATCAGGATCAATAGCCAGCTGAAATGAAATTCATACCCTTGATCCTGGGCTTCTCTGTAGTTGATTTCTAATTGGTTCACTAGGTACTTCACCCAATTCATTTGAATTCCTTCTGTGCACTTCCCTATGAGGTCGACTATGTGACTTGGGTGGGTCGGTTCTTGCGTACTAACTTTCCTACGATAAATTGACAGGTGAGTCACACTACGTCGCTCTATATAGAAGCTACCTTGTAGCCTCATGTTCCTTCCTAGACATTGCCATATATCTCTTTGAGATTCTTCGGTAGTGATCTATCCGTGATTTTTCCAGGGTAAAAATCCTGCGGGTCAGGGCCTTGCATACTTAAGCCCGTGATCCGATTTATCAACATCGGGTCCATTGTTATATGGCGGTTTACCCAAAAATATCTACCATGGTAACAGGACAACAGAATCTTGACACATTCATTCACCTCTTGGTGTCTTCCAAAGTGAGGAACCTTCATGACATTGAGTAGTGTGGACTGCACGAGTTTCATCGTCAATGACTGAGGGATGATCTTCAAATTATTTCCCTTTTTCTTAGTGAGGTACTTATAAGGGGCGAGCATGTTATAGACCTTTCTAAGACCTTCCTGTCACTGAGGTTGAAGTCACTAAACTTCAACACTGCAATCTTATCTTGGTCTACATGAACTATGTGTATCCCCTTCGGGAGGTACGTCATGACCAAAGGGTACTCAAAGTCTCTAGGAACACTATCTCAATTTATTGCACTCAGGGGTGGAATATAGGCATGTAGGATGCTCGGGATCAGTTTATCATTCGTGAGATCATCCCTATGCTTGGTTCTCTTCTCATCTACTGGTCAGGATGGTCTGGATCGAGAAGTTGACGAGGATGCTTGTACTATTATCGTGGATGAATCCTGCACACTTGTAGATAATCCTCTCTCTGACATGACTCTTTCAGTCATCAAGTCGATCATAAATTCTTCAACTACTTTCTCTCTAGCACTGAGCTCATTCGACATACATGCTCACGATCAACTAGATTAGGTTCAGGATTAACTTAGATACTGCAATGAAAGAGATGGAAACAAGGCGATGATCACTATGCAAAATAATATTAGTCTGCAGGCTCAAACTCTCAGTTGGAAAAAGTGTTCTCAGTGCATGGTGCGATGGAATAAGTAGGAAACTCGACTATGGTTTACTTGTAATGGTTATGATGTCCTCATTAACTCTATTCAGTCCATTATGGAACGGTCTAATGGTGAACCATAAATGTTTTTCAACCCATTTAGAGAGTCAGTCAAATGGATATATCATCCCCAACGACTATATTACTTCTCCACAATGAAGTTCCATATGTCTTTGTTCTGATATCTCAACGAAGCTCTAATTTTGCAAGTTTTCCTCCTGCAAGGTTCCCTCTAGAGCCTTCTGTAATCTGTCGGTCTTAGCTCTCTTTTTACTTAGATTTCTAGCCTTCTTTCCAGTGAGCTTCATCTCGGTATTCCTTTTCCCATTCTGATTCTTATCTTCCTTGGACATAGTCACTTCGCGTTGTTGAGAGACATTCCCAGGATTCAGAGGTAATACTTCTTCTTTATCTGGGACAGATGTTTTAGTCTTCTGTGAGCCCTCTGGTGTTTGTGTAGCTTCGACATCTGGGTCTCTAGTGTTAATTAGCTTCAATCTATTCTCCTGTTCTTCAATCAAGTGCATGATCCTCCAAGTCATGAAATATTTTAACTCTTGTTTTTCTATTCTAAGACTTCTTCTTCTTCCTTCTTTCTGGCTTGATCCCTATCAATCCAAGGTTTTCCTAATAACATGGTGAATGGGGCATTGTCCTCAATAAACTTAATAATCTCAAAATCTTCTTCTGTCAAAGTTCCATTGGCACCCATAGGTATCTAAACGAGCTTCCCACATAGGTTTACTAGTTTTCCTCTGAATAACCCTATCCCTCATGATGGAATCATAGCAGGCTTCCCTAAAAGTTCCCAAGTTCTTTCTGTCATAATATTCACCTATGTTTCCTCATCTAGAACACTGTCAATGTCGAAGTCTCCTATTCTTGCTTCAAGGCATTATTTCTCTTTGAAGATCTCTGATAAGCTAACATGTTGATGATCATTCAGGGTTTCTTTCATCTGTAGCAATACTTTCTCTTATTCTTTCTGGGATTCTACCATAGCCTATGTATTTGCCTTAGGGTTTTCTTGGTTCAAATTCATTCCTTCAATCTTAGTAATCATTCTAGGGAAATTCAACACTTCATGGTCCATAGCTTTGCAACAAATACAACTAGGTCTTCTGCCAGGGCATTCTTTAGCAAGATGTCCTGGTCTTCTGCAATTGTAACAGAGGGTTAATCCTCTCTTTCTTTTAAATGATCCCCAACTTCTCCTGTACTGCGCACCAGGATCATGGTAGCTAACCTGCAAAGAATTCTTTCTAGGATCTTGCATCCATTTATTAGTCCAAACATTCTTTCTATGCATAGGTATAACAGATTTTGCACTATTCTTATCAGATCTATTCATATCAAACCTTCTTTCATCTATCAACACCCTAGTTTTCAAGCTAGGACAAAATCTATCAAACATACCTAGATCCATACTTTAGAAATGAATTTCACTTATTTTACTTTTACAGAACACAAAGCTTTCAAATCTACAACTTTTCTACTATTCTTACCTTTATCAGAGCACAGAGCTTATAGATCATACCTGTTTTCTTCATATCTGACCTATTTTCTTCATATCTGACCTTCCTCTTGGCACAAAGCTTTAAGTATTAAGTAAAATGTTGTGCACTAGGGAAACAGATCTATGAACAGACATTTCACAGTTTTCAGAGCCAATCTTTTCACAAAGCTTCTTCTTTCTCAGTTCCCAACAATCACAGTTTCATGTCCCGGCAACAGAACCATTTGTTGGCACAGGGGAAGACCCAAGGTTCAATGTTACAACAATGCACCAACAAAACCCTAACTACTAGCCCTTTAAGAAACATCTTTGAAGAAGATGAAGTCTCACCCGAGGTAGAGGTAGGGGTGGTTGCAAGACTCAAGTGTATGCAACCTTAGCTAGGACATAGATCTGCGATTCTTAACATTTAATAGAGAACTTAGCACCGTCAATTGCGCAATATGCAATCATCATCCACTTTGATGATAAAACAGAGCTTTGAATAATTCACACTAAACTTAATGTATTTAAGCACTTAGCATAGAAAAATAGATAAGATCAGGTAGATCAAGCACTAAGCATATTCATATATATCAGATCTAACATTCTTACACATCATTATCACTGAGCGTAAGCAGATCTATCTAATCATATGAAAGAACTTAGAAAAAGAAGACATGAACACATTAATACAAGCACAAAGAAAGGCAACATAGTGTTTACATGGTTCACCCCCACCCTGGGGCTACATCCACCAACTCTTCTTATTTATTAGCTTCTTCAATAGGTTACATGCACAGAGCCATCAAAACCCTACTCCACATAGGATAGAAGATCTGTGCAACTCGCTAGATCCTTCTTCGATTTGTTACAACACACAGTCTTCCATCATCTATTACAACCACTTGCACTTAGCTCTGCAAGTCTCTTACAATCATGCACAACGCACTTACAAACCTTAATTTCACTTAGCACACATCGCATAGATGTCGATAGATGCCTTTCCTTACATTGCCTAGATATCTATTTATACTTTACAAAATAGGCCAAAGCATGGGTCAACCCATGGAATGACATCCCAATCCCATTTCATAACCCAAAAACACATGAAGGACCCAAAATTGGGCCGTGATCCCGTGATATCCTCTTCGTCTTGCGCTCCTCCTTCGATAGGTTGCGCTCCTCCTTCGATAGGTTGTCAAAGTCCCAAAATAGGTCAACATGATCAAGAATCTCCCAAAACTTGTTCAAGGGCCAACGATGATCTAGGGACACTTGGAGAAGCATCTGGTCATCCAAACTGGGATACAAATATGACGCAGACACCCCCTGCCTCCACAGGTTCTGTGTGACCTCTCAGTCTAAGGATCATTCAAAAACCCCTCTTAGCCGAAGTGGCTCCTTCGATTCCCTAATGGAACCTCAAATCCTTGATCCACAGGTCCTTCACCTCCACACGACCTTCAAACACAACCACAATCTTTTCCCACAAAGTAAATTTAGGTTTTGGTACTTCCTGAGTCCTAATGTCGAGAGCCCTTGACTCCTCGATCTCCCGATCACCGAAATAATGAAACACCGAAATGGCGCTCACAGTAATTATCCCCCTGGGCTAGATCTTAGTCCATTTGACCACTTCCCATATGACCGCAATCCCTTTTTTGGGTTTTCTCGATGCAAAAGTGCCTGACCTCCTATCTTTTGGACTCCTGGAAAGCCAACTTTCGAAAAGCCGATATGCCTATGCACCAACTTTCTCCTTCTTTCGATTTTTCAAAGTTTCCAATGCCGAAAGGCTTGGTTCTCTTGTCCTCAGAACTCCCAATGTTGTGAACTCTGAAATGACCATGAATACCTTAGATCTCCATGACCCGTGCTTTTCCTCAGTGACTTCAGGTTTTCACGTTTCAAGATTTCCCAAGGCAAGGTTCTCCCAGTCCCTACTCTTTGGATTTCCTGGTATCTGAAATACCGATATCCTCGCTCTACTGCCACATGTCATCCCTGTTCTTTCAAAGTTTTTGGAGTTTTACGTTTCGGAACTTTGCGACCCCTACGAAACTTATCCTCTGTTCTATCAAATCCCCAGTATCCAAAATCCCAGTGGACTCCCCAATCTCCTCCACGTGTCCTCCATAGATGGATGGTCTAGATCATTTCAAAACTTCACCAGTAGCGAAGCTGAAAGACTCTGTTCTCTGCTTCTCAATGTATAAATCCCTAATATGAAAGGATCTCGCGACACCTATCCTTCTTATATGGATAGCTCAGATGCCTTCAGGACTTCAGAACCCATGAGTCTTAATCTCTGGTTCTTCATCCTCTGAACCTCTGAATTCCTGAAGTCTGAAATCCTGATACCTCTACCCTGTCAGGACTTTTTGGATTCTCTACTCTGCGCCTGGGGATTTAAACCTCATGCAGCTTTCCACAGATCCAACGACTATCGGTCCATGTACCTAGATCTGATGGCTTAGACCTATTCTTCCACTGTGCCCTTCCTATGCTACCTGGACACGAATCCACGGTCTAGATCTTCTCAGCTGATCCGATGACATTTGTGCTCCTCCTGTTGAGCATGCGCTTTCTTCTCAAACTTTGGAAGATTTCCCAAATGATAAAGGCCTCGACCTATGCATTTCCTCTATGATATCCACACCGTTGGGTCTCGCCTGTGTTCTCAAAGACGTTGTCCCTCCTGATATTTTGGGATTCTAAACTCTCAAAAGAGTTCCCTGGCCTCTGCGACTTCTGCAGCTATGGCTCTGTGCATAAAATCACTACTCCTTCTGAGCTTCTCTCCTTGAATCCTCAAAGGATTCTTTGACTTCTGCACTCCTTGCAGAGTCTTTGCACACATGAAGGTGCTATCTCTTCTGAGCTTATCCTATAGCTTTGACCTCTAAGGAATTAACCATTTTTCCTTCTCCCTCAGATGGAGAATCTGATGCCCTCCTGGCACTCCTTTTCTCAAGAAAACTTCTTGCTGAGTCTGGAGGGTGTTCAGAAACCCTGTGAAGATCCTTTCTTGGACTCTTCTCTGTCTCTGAACTCAAATATTTCTCTCTGTTTTCCTTGGCACCTACTCAATGCCCTCTAGGCAGAGTGTCCAGATTCCTCAGTGATTCTGTTTCTCTATGAACTCACAGTAGAGTTCCTCCCTAGCACTCTGTGCCTATGCTCAATGTCCTCTTTGCAGAGCTCTATAGAACCCTTAGTAGTTCTATCTTCCTCCTGAACTCAATAGAGTTCCTCTGTGCACTCTATGCACCTGCTCAATGCCCTCTTGGAAAAGCTCTACAGAACTTCTCAGAGATTATGTCTTCTACTATTTCCTCCTCTACACAGTCTCACCTCCAAGGTATTCAACAACCTTGAGGTCTTCCTCTGAGTCAATGATTTTAGTTGGTGTGCCCTCCTAGCACATCCTTGTACAAATTCCGCATAATTGGAAGTGCTCTCTAAGCACTGACTATCAGAACCCACAATGTTCTGTCATGCCCTCTTGGCATCAAGCCTCAAAGAAATCCAACCTGAAATCAAAGAAATCTATAGATAGCAGAACCTGTCTGTCCCTGTAATTGAACATCTACAACATACATTCATAGCATAAATAGAACACACATAGACATTCACACAACACAGACAATATGCAGGAAAAACTTCTTTGGTTTTTATTAATATCAAATGCCTCCTTTACAAAGTGTTCCTGAGCTCATACTTTGACAGAGTCTCGAATCCTTCTCTCTGCTCTCTTCTCTAACTCTTGCTACCTTTCACTAATTCAAAATAAGATCCAAGATATTTTACATGAGGGGGCTCTTCGAGCTCTTCCCTCCAAGCTACCTACTCTATTCAATTACATTGAATTTACAATTAATGGTTGTCTAGTCAGGATCGGATCTAGATCTCAGCCTTACAACCATTAAAGGCTACCTCTACCTAACGCCTTCTCAAAGGCATGGCTCTATGGGCCATGACCTTACATACATTAAATTCTTTTGATTCAAATTCAAAATGTGAGAGGATTGGCACCTTTCTTCCTTGAATGCGCTGAGTGGGTTGGTTGGCTGGTGCATGGCTAGCTTGGGAGCGATGCTCCTACATCAAAATATGAATGGAGAATATTATTACTTAATGGGGAATGACACTTGGGATCTTTTATCTCTTCTAAAAGAAATAAAACTTGTCATATGTAAATGAGTGTATAGAACTAAGTATGCATAAGATGAAATTATTGAAAGACATAAGTCTCGGTTAGTTTCCAAAGTATTTTCTCAAGTTGAAGGTATTGACTATAATGAATTGTTTTCCCCTGTAGCCAAAATGAATTCCATCCACCTTGTTCTAGCCCTTGCTTCTTTACATAAATGGGATATCTATTAGATGGATGTTAAATGTTCCTTCTTGCATGGAGATTTGCAAGAATAAATTTACATGGAACAACCTCCTAGCTATGTTCAAAATGACTCCAACCTTGCTTGTCACAATAAGAAACTTAAGCAAGCTCATTAGACTTGGTATGTTAAAATGGTAAACTTTCTTCTTGACACTAGCTTTTCCAGATGTCATTTTAACCCCAATGTCTATACCAAGAAACTAGGTAACAATCTCATAATAGTTCTTCTTTGTGTTAATGACCTACACACTAAGCTACACTTGCACTTCATCAGAAAGATTATTCAGGATCTCATTCTTGAAGTGCTCTTTTTCCCTACAGATGATGAAATTGTAGACATTTTCACAAAGTCCCTTACAAAAGCAAAGTTTTTCAAACTTTAATCTATGTTAGGATTTTAGGATGTTTTCATTAAAGGAGGATATTCTTTGATGCCTCCTTCCTTATCCCATTGTGTTGTGGGGTATTCTACCCTACGGACTAATAAGCTAGGGCTCTAAACCTATACGCAGATCATGACCCTCAAGACTTAACTTTTAACCTTCTACCCAAATCTGAAACCCCGATTTTCACATGCACACAAAAGAAGAATGAGCCAACCTTTTTTCGATGGCTGAAGTAGATCCTCCGTTGAGCTCCTTATCCCCTTGCTGCTACTGCTCCTTCCAAAAGCTTCCCTGCAATCAAGACAAGACTATGCATGCATGCTACTGATCTATTCTAAGGTTAGAGATAAAAACACAAATCAAATAACATAGATAAGACTCATGTATTCGGGACAGGAAAAGTATCTTTTTTATTAACTTCAATATGAACCAACTTACAATGATTTCTGAGGCTGGTCACCGTTCCACGATCCTGATCCTGGGCTCTTCCTCTTCTTTTTGTCCTTCAACTGCTATTGCAAGAATTTCTCCTAAAGCTTGAGGCAAGGCTAAAGGGTTGGGACAAAACTGGCTTGGCAATTTGGCAGAGTTTCTTTGCTATGATTTTTCCTCCTTTGAATAGTACCCCTACGCCTCCTTTTATAGGCTAGAAGGAGCTAGGGTTTTAGGCGAACTCTCGGCCATGCATGGATGGGAGTTCTAGTTAATTGTCAAAAAGCTTTTCGTCCCGACGACAACTTTCCGTTTTTTGTGATTCTGAAGGCACCCGTGGGCTGTAGTGGGCCTGCTAGCGGGGCCCCCGCAGGCTGTAGTGGGCCTTCTTGTGGGGCCCGCGGGCTGTAGTGGGCCTGCTAGCGGATGCTTTTAAAAATGGAGTTTTTAGAAGAGTTGTTCAGTAGTTTTTTGGCAAAGAAGGGATATGAGTTGGCCTGATGCCAGGTAAGCATGTGTGGTGCAATTTAGGGTTATAACAGATGCCCCCTAATGTGCGAGGTCAGAAGAGCATCTGATGGCCGAAATACATTACCAATCTTTACCAATCTGTACTGATATGCTGAATGAGTGAGCCCAGGAATCAGAATCAGGAAGTGTCGTCTGCAAAAAATATCAAATGTCTCACCGAGGCGGGCATACCCATGCTCGGGATAATAATAGAACGCATGGCTACCAATCAAATACACTGTAGATCCATGTCATATAACTATATAAAGTGTAGCCGCGAACAGTACACAGCGGAGCTACATCTCGAAATCCAAAAGATATACATGCAAAGTATCCATCTTCGTAGAAGCTGATAAAGTCTGATGGCTAGAGATGAGGACTTCAGAGCTCGAGCAACAACTTCAAAATCTTCAAAACTCGAGTAGGAGTGTAATATGAGTGTACGAATTCACTACCCAGAGGTCTTCGACGGCTCGTCGGGCATAGACAAAATTGATAATCTTGATGATCAAACTGAAGGCTTCAGTGATTTCGAACAAGGACTTGATTGGACATTCAGGATGGACGGGTATGCAGACAAGAGACATATTGTAGAGTGGCTGACTCAGGCTAAGTAACAAACTTCCCTTGGACAATAGAACGACAAGTGATAAGACTCAGGCAGCATATCTGTTAATCATAAGTCTACGAAGCAGGAGGCAACGCAAACTCTCCATATGTTTGGAAGAGTAACCAAACAGTGGAGGACACAACTCAATATAGCGAGCAAAGCTTCCTAAGGTCGTACTACATCCCAAAGTCTGATGAATCAAACAGACAGACGTGCTTTATCCAAGGGCGACTCATAATGATGCCAACAAAGAAAATACTTTTCCCATCCTCTTTTTGGGGTATATTTGATTTTTTTGTTCTTTTTGTTGATTTGAAAAAAGAATAAAAGAATATTACGTTACAAGGGAGGAACGAGGATCGCAAACATACAAGTTCAAGGCATAAAGACAAGACTGATGTTCTAGGAAATGATACTCGGGAAAAATCCTCCAATGGCCAAAGGTGTTAAGACGCAAAGGCAAACTGTTACTAGGTTGAAAGGTAAAGGATGCAGATGCGGTTGATAGAACACACAATGGTAACGTCCTTCGATGTAAGTTTAACGAGCCCAGAGAAGGGAAGCTCGGTGGTTTTTCATGTTTAGAGAGTCTAAAAAAGCATAAAAGGAAACTCCATTGGGGTACCTTTTTCATCAATAGTCTAGTCGGTTCGAAAAAGGGGTAAACTAGCACCCACTAGACGTCAGTTCAAAACCATTTCAACGAGTGTGACAAAGACAATATCACTCCGCGATTTTTTTAATTTTAAGGAGTCTGAAAAAAGCTTAACTATGGACTCCGTCAGGAATCTTCTTCTGGACCGTTTAACGAGTGTGAAAGAATAAGGTCACTCGGCAATCTTTTCAATTTTAGGGAGTCTGAAAAGAGATTAACTATGGACTCCGGGGGGGTTTCTTTTTCGTAAATTTAGTCCCTCAGGCCCGAAAAAGGAATAAAATTATACCTGAGGATACTCTTCTAAAGAATG